>QKWP01000029.1:0-43842 GCA_003550325.1 Gigaspora rosea
CTAAAAAAACAAAAAAAAACAACCTGTTCTCTAAAAAAAAAAATAAAAGCCCGTTTTGACCAATTTTTATCCCCTCTCCCTTTTACCCCTCTCTCCCTTTTACTCCTCTCTCCCTTTTTTACCCCTCTCTCCCTTTTACCCCTCTCTCTTTTACTCTTTTCGCTTTTTTACCTGCTGAATTACTATTATAGCCTAAAATTTTCATTAGCACATTTCAAATATAACATTTATAAAAATTACCCCCATTAGCATTCTTTAAAATATACCTATTTTGCCATTTAGCAGGTTTCAAATATAACCTTTTTCTCCAATACCTACTTTTCAAATATAACCTTTTTTGAAAAACAGCCCTCTATTAGCTACTTTTCAACTATGACCTCACATAGATTATTCAGGGTCCTGCACCACTACTATATAGTTGGTTTTGATCCAAGGTCATATAAGAAAAGCATATTCCAAGTTGTTGAAGGTTATTACTATTAGCTGCTTCGGTGTCTATTTCCCAGGTTCCTGTCATTTGCTATAATCGCTGTAATTTTGTATCGTTATTACAGCGTTTTATCTCGCCATCAATAATATCGATAACAATGCATGGTGTAAACTAGAACCTTGGATGGGGGTTGGTTCACGTTCTATATTTATATTGTTATTATCATCACTGCCATCGATACTTTCATCATCATCATCAATATCGATATTTTCATCATCATCATTATCGATATTTTCATCATCATTATTATCATCATTGATATTTTCATCATAGTCATCATCATCATAATCATCATAATCATTATTTTCATCACCAAGTAGGAGCCGGGCATTTTCAAGAGCATTTTCAAGAGCATTTTCAACTCATCCGTAATGAAATTATCTAGGCTGCTTTCTCGGAAGAACTGCATTCCTCAAAGTCTTTGTAAATAGGTTCAGAATCGCATATTTTGCCTATGATATTATTGTCACGAACAACACTACTAGTTAGATTAAATTTATTTGGTGGCGGATGAGAATTGGACAATTTATAACTGATTATAGATCACGAATATTATTATTTTGAGCTATTGGAATTGAGGATGGAAGACCAAATATAATAGATCTGACAGTCCCAAGAGGTATAAACGATTTTATGATTATTAATGATGTTTTATTGCTTTATGTGCTATTAATATATATTAACAATTTGACTTTATTTTGAGGAAATCTGTACATACAAATCTATTGAGCACTTGAATATTTTATCAATAAGGTTAAAGGTACAAAAAAAAGAAAACTCTTTACTAAATTTATTTCATTTACCGACCGTTTCTGACTTGATAATCAAAATTATTACCATTAATCATTTGAACATAATGCGTAATTTGAAGTTGAAAGTGGTAGTTAGTCACGAGATCGCAACATTTTTCTTCTATGACTAACCTATCTCACACGGCATAGCCGATAGAGGAGAGTAATTAGTACCCAGTCCTTAACAGAACATCCTACCCGCAAGGATAGGTTGGGTACCACTAGAGATGTACATCTCACGAGATAAACTTAGCATACATTCCACATATCGCACGCAAGATCGTATTGCGTGACTTTTCGTGAGCTATGTGACAAAAGTGCACTTTAGAAAAACGTATGCATTTGGTTATTATTGATCATCAAAATTTTCTGATTAAATAATCTATCTCACGTGAAATATAACATCATATCGCACAAGTCATGGAAATCTCGGGCGTGATGATTCTGCGATCTCGCACGAGGTACATCTCTAGGACATCTCTAGGTACCACCATTGGTTCGGTGAATACTCTTGTTTTTTTGTCAATATGGTCATATATCAAAATATTGACACAAAACTTGACGACACAAAATCCTGACATCAAAAATCCCGATACATCCTAACAGTATTACTATTAGAATGTTGGTAGTGTCGGGATATACCAATCCACCATTACGTGCACAATCAGATTATGTTTTCAATGTAATATTACTTATTTAATCAATACTATTTTGTGTTATACCTAACAGATCACACTAATTTACTTTTTTAAAAATTTGGACTAAGTAGTTATACGTTTTAAAAATAGATGTTAAACTTACCAATTTCAGCAGAGATCGTTTTCATTATTTCCGATCTGTCCAACTGTTCAATTCCATCAAGCGTCATCACCTTAAGATTAACGTTTTTCTATCATCAGCAGCTTTACTCTATTATCATCAGTAGTCTTAGCAGCAACAGCTTTAGCCTTTTCATGTTCAAGATCTCAGGTTGACACTCCCAAGCATAATTTTCACCCATTTCTGGTTATCCACTTACAAATAATTATGTTGGAATCTTTTATTGATCGTCTGATTCCGACTTTGCATGTTTCATCATAATTACGCGTCTTGGCGAACTTGTACCTGTACTTAGCATCTCATGTTCATTCTTTTCACCTAATCCCCTTTTTGATAACCACGATGATATATTCTTTCTAATTTTCAACTTTGTTGATTTTTGACAATGCATAACACATCGGATGATACGGCATGTTTTCAGTCTTTAATCTGTCATCACATTTGTTTCATCATTATTTCTTATGCTAACAACCGTGTATATCACGTACCTTATTTTGTAATTATATCGTGAAGCCTCGAGAATTTGGTGTTATAATAGAAGTAATAATAAGAAGACAGCACTATTCAAAGTACGGTGCAGAGAAAAAGCCCAGTTGATTTCGAAAATTTTGAAGGCTATAAAAACGGTGTTCCACAATTGGTGCTTAAGCCAAAATTAGTATATGTAATTAGTATGATAAACACTTTGAGCAAATGGAACCCATTTGCCGAAAGTGTATTATACTAATTACATATGCTAATTTTGGCTTAAGCACCAATTGTAGAACACTGTTTTTATAGCCTTCAAAATTTTCGAAATCAACCAGGCTTTTTTCTCTGCACCCTAATTCAATGTGCTTTCCTGTTTGATTTGGCAAAGATTTACATGAATATTTTGTCCAATAAGATAAGTATATTGTACATTTAATTCAGCTTCATTTTTATACTGATATTTATTAAAATGGACTATGCTAATTCTTAATTCTTATTCGGTACGTTTTACATTCTGCGTCAAAACATTTGCAGTATTAATAGTTAAAAATTTATATATATGGTATTTTATCAGAAACAGTCAGTTTCGTGCATTACCGTAGTTGCATGCTTCACTTTCGATTGGTTATTTATTCAAGTCCGCGAATAATTCAATTCTGTTTGTTATTTGGTAAGTTTACTAGGTAATTTTTTTCAGATAATTTTAACCTATATTAATTATTTATTTAATCTGCAAGCTGTTCCCTACTTTCGTCTGTCATAACGTGTATGCCAATTATTTTGATCTATTTATCTATTTATTTTTGACAAAATTAGTACTTCAGTTCAGTACACTATCTTAGATTCAGGTTGAAGGCTAAAGTTTCGACTCTAGCAATGGTAAGTTCAAACGAACAATTCACTAGATCTTGTTTTTTCACAACTCAATCATTTAGGTTGTGTCAGGTTTTTCATAACTATGTAAATCAGACAAATAACTTACTACACATCAATGTTGATTATTTATTTGTTATAAATAAAGATTTAATTAAATATTACAAGTTTTTACAATGAAAATGGTTTTTATTAATGTTAATGTTAATAATAAAATCGTATTTGAGTTAAGTTCTGATAGTACATGATGCCAATTAAGAATTAGGACCAAATTTTAGTATTCTGAATGTAAAATACAAACAAAGCTGGTACTAGATACGAAACTCAGTAAATTTTCAAATGCTCTCAAGATAAATAAGATGCAAGTATTTAATGCGCATGTATATGATGCTTGACTTGCCCATCTTTCTATCTGCAAAAATCAAAATATAAAGATGTGGAAGGTTATAATATTTGAACAAATAACTGACCATGAGGATTCATAAATTAGACTAGATAAAGTACTCTCCTGACCCATTTTTATTAACTCATTCGAAAAAATAAAGATCTTAACTCTTTCAACTAGTTCATGTTTAAGGTTAATTATAT
The DNA here is from genome assembly GCA_003550325.1 of Gigaspora rosea. NCBI lineage: Eukaryota > Fungi > Glomeromycota > Glomeromycetes > Diversisporales > Gigasporaceae > Gigaspora > Gigaspora rosea. Next base: position 4,033 of record QKWP01000029.1, read on the forward strand.
GTGGTAATGTGTACAGTAAGGTGTATTTCTTGTATTCGTTCTCAGAAATTATTCATATGCTATCTAACTAGGTTGCTGAAAATTCATTCTCATTCTTTTGGACATTATTTAATCTATTAAAAAGGATACACCCAACAACATTCTCATATTGTGGATGTAAGTTGAAATCCTTTAATGCAATCATCAATCTTATTTCCATTTATCCATCTTTAAGCCGTTTTGGTTATTTCGATGTGCACATTTTCCACTCTCAAAACTCTCACAACTTCTTTTGAAATGAAATTCATCAAATACTTACTTATGTCCATTAACAGCCGTGTCTGAGTTAGCCCATATACTTTAAGTTCTCAAATATTTAGAGTCAGCGTGGTGTTGTTATGAATCTCAAATAATTAGGTCCACTAGCATTTAATGCTTTTGTATTCATTCTATTCATTAATGTCATTTTCGCCACCAATTTGTCTTTTTTTTCGTCAGTTTTGGCTGTTGCATGGCACTTGAAGCCCACCTTTTACCATACATCTAGTTTATACTCGTCAGCATACCAGAAAGAAAGTTGTTAGCAACTATTTGTCAAAAACCAGTATGTTTGCTGAATAATTTTGACGACTAAACTTACCTACATTTGGTTAGACCATACTACGGGTAAGATTACGAGAGTAGAGTACTTTAGCTTCAAGATAAAATCTTCGAACTACTAAAGAATGAAAACAAAGCATATTTAGCTCAATAAATAAAAGTCTTAGCTATAACTATTAAAACTACTTAGCAGTTAAGGCACTCGAAATGGAACTTGAATTGGACTTGTCAGTTGGTCGTCGGTAAACAGCTGCATTGGAAAAATAACAGTCGCTTAAGTATGTTACATGTCATAAATTGCCTTGTTACAGGGGTTGAAATACTTTAACTTCAATTGAAGATCTTTTTTGAACTACGAAAGGTTCAAGATTGAAGTTGTTTTGGTTGAATAAATATGGGTCTCAGGTATGGCTTTAACTTAAAAAACATTTGGTGAAATAGTACGTAATATGTGCTACCATAAGAGTAAAGTTTTATGAACACAGATTTTTCATATAAAAATCAAAATGATTGATGTGTTGATTTATTAGTACACAACATTTTGAACCCCTGTAAAGGGAAATGCCCCGGGCCTGCTATGCTTATCATTTGCAATTATGGTGGCAAGTCAATTGGAATCATTTGCATTGCATAGAAGTGGGCGTTTGTTTTAGCAATTTATTGTTGATGCATATACTTGCATTGAACAAAACTGTCTTAATTATTTGAAGTATAATCAAAAAAAAATTCGTGCTGATTTGTATAGTGGGCTACAAGATGTACTTTCTATTCGTGATGAATTACCCCAATTTGGGTCCCAAATGGGTTATCGAGTTGTACTTCTATCAAGTTTTGTTGGTGGTTCTCGCCATATGCAACAACTATATCAAGATGCAATAACTATTGTTGGACAAATAGGCAAACTGGATTTATTTATCACAATGACATGTAATCCAAACTGGCCAGAAATCCAATTAGCTTTATTGTCTGAACAAACTTCACAAGATCGACCAGACATTTGTGCTTGTGTTTTTCGATTAAAATTACAAGCTCTTCTTAAAGATATTCTTAATAATGGCATTTTTGGCAAACCTCTTGCACATATATATGTTATTGAGTTACAAAAACATGGCCTTCTACATGCACATATATTGATTATATTATTACCTGAGTACAAACCACAAACTTCAGAAGATTTTGATCGTATTGTATAAGCTGAAATTCCAGATGCTCTTTATTATCCAGATGAGAACAATACTGTAATGCAATGTATGATGCATGGCCCATGTGGAATATATAATATACATGCCCCTTGTATGCAAAATGGCAAATGTTCAAAAGGTTATCCAAAACCTTTTCAATCTGTAACTAATCAGAATGATAATGGTTATCCTATATATCGACGGCACAATAATAATCATATAGTTAAAGTTAGAGGAATTGATCTTGATAATTGATGGGTCATACCTCACAATTTGTATCTTTGTAAAAAATTTAATTGCCATATTAATGTTGAAATTTGTTCTTCAATACATGCAGTCAAGTACTTATTTAAATATGTTTACAAAGGTCATGATCATGCAACAATAGCTCTTTGTAACAATAATATTATAAATGAAATTCAACAGTATATTGATACATGTTATATATCTGTACATGAATCCATCTGGCGAATTATGCATTATAAAATGCATGATAAATCTCCTGATATTATACACTTGGTTGTGCATCTTTCTGGTCAACATTTGGTTCTTTTTCAGACAATGAGTCTTTGGAAATTATTACTCAACGAGAACAGAATGAAAAAAACTACATTAACAGCATGGTTTGAAGCAAATAGTGATCAAAATATTTGCCAAATAGCAAATGATTTAACTTATATACAATTTCCTAGAAAATTTGTTTTTAATAAAATTACAAAAAAATGGAGATAGCGCATTAGTGGTTATGCTATTGGTCATATGTATTTTGTACATCCAAGTGCTAGTGAATATTAAATTACAGGTGTCGATCCTGTTCAATTGTATTAGTAATATTTATTTTTCTATTTACTGTTTGATTAATATGCTATTTATTATCCATCTAATTTGTAACCTTTTATAACTAGGCTTATATACTAAATCACACTAACTTATTATTTTGGTTTCTTTTTCTTAAGTTTTTGATTAAAAAAAAAACTGAGGATTTGCCAATTCGATAAATATTACATAATGCCTTGTGTTAGAATAATCTGGATTTAAACAGGTAATTATTGATATAGAATTGCATTCGCGCTTTCCATTATTCTCAACTTATCCTATATTTGGTTAATATTACTTTTTGCAGAAGGTCATTGCAAATCATCTTACCTCTTAGAATCCTGTCTATTTCCACGGCGATACCATTACTCCGGCTTAGCATGTTTTTGATTTACTAACTTGACTAACTCAAATTTTGTCCCATTATACAAGCGTGGGGTTGTCCGATGCTACTTTTTACAATAATCCCAAGTAGCTATTGTTTGTAATCATGAAATCTATTATGGCTAGTTGTTGTGAACTTTGCCAATTAAATGTGACGATCAAAACAATAATAGCTTTTTTTGAAACGTCTCACTTATCGCAAAAATTCCCTGATCGTAAAAAAAAAAAAAAAAAGAAGATAAAAATTTCTTACCCACGGCGATGCCTATTACTCCAGCTTAGCATGTTTTTGATTTACTAACTTGACTGACTCGAATTTTGTCCCAATATACGAGCATGGGGTTGTCTAATGCTACTTTTTACAATAATCCAAGTAGCTATTGTTTGTAATCATGTAATCTTATTATGGCTAGTTGTTGTGAACTTTGCCAATTAAATGTGACGATCAAAACAATAATAGCTTTTTTTGAAATGTCTCACTTATCGCAAAAATTCCCTGATCCTAAAAAAAAAAAAAAAAAAGAAGATAAAAATTTCTTAAACCCATTCGATTCATAATCTGTTATAGATCATAAGTATATGTATCACAAAATGCAAAAAAAACTTAAAAAAAACAAAAAAAAACCCCCGATTTTTACTCTATTTTATTCGACATTTCCATTTTATTCGACGCTTCCGCTTTTTGTTTATCCGACGCTTCCACTTTATTTGACGTTTTCACGATGATTTTTTCTAATTTTTGAAGAGTTTTTATAGCATCTTGGTGTAACATGTAAGTAAATGCATTTTATTCTCTTAATTAAGAATATAATAATTGTAAGATAGCACGTGGAAGCTGTCAAATTCGAAACTCAGAAACACAAACCTCAAAACTATATTCCGAAACCCAGTTTATAATCTGAAACTTAAAAAATATAATATTGAAGCTTTTAAAATTTATTATAAAAGTTTATTTATTTTTAATGAACCCAAAATGTAATATTATTTTTGAAGAAATTATAACGTTATATGAATCATTTTTTTAATTATGTTTTTTGGCTATTTTTTTTCTCTGCCTCGTTTTGTTCAGATTTTTTAAAGTTGCTCAATTTTATTTTTAATATCATATCGTTATTACAACTGATTTCAATTCTAGGATGATAGAAAAAATTACCAATGATGAATCAATAAGTATTTGATGCCTTTTGATACCAACAATATATTTATTCTGTGGTAACTTATCAATTCTATCATTATTAGATATAGACGTACTAATTCTTATTATTACTTGATATTGTACGTAGTAAGTAAAAAAAAACCTGATGCTTGCAAAAGCAACCTTGATTGTCAGAATATAAACTCCGAATTATACTTTTAATGTTATACTTGTGAATCGTAACAACAAGAAGGACTGCACGCATGCAATAAATTGTTGGATGCAATCTAACCCAAATATTGCTGGACTTTCAAATTTCATTATATTCTTTAAGGAAGTATATAACATAAATTATATTTCGTCGTTTCTTTTAAAACTCTGATAAAAATACGAATGATCTCTTAATCGCGGCAACATCAATTATCTTCCAATTTGTACATAACGTATATAAATAGTATAAATTATCACCAAACAAATATACATTGAACTTATCTATAACTCTTGAATCGATAATTAATCTATGCATTTATTAGTCCTGAAGATTAAAATAACCTTACCAATTTCTCTTCATGATATATGAAATTATAATTTCTACTTCCCCGTTCCTGGTTTCGCGCAACTGCGTTGCGCAGCTACTTATTACTACATTTTGATGATCGTACGTTACCCGGCTCCGATTACTACATTTTGATGATCGTACGTTACCCGGTTCGATTACTACATTTTCCCGCGAACCATTACTTCATTTTTATTTCCCTTACGTATTAACCCTTACCTTTCTTCCCATGATTACATTTAATGAACGTTTAGACCTATTACTTAATTTTCACAGTACAATTACTTCATAATCTGTAAACTCACTTGAGTTATTTCATTTTTACCGTGAGAATTGTTGAAGAGGATAATGTATTTAAAGGATAATTCCCGCTGGAGTGCAAAGGAGGAATTTACGCATATGTAACATATAACCTGTAATAAACAGAGTGCTTCAATGTTAATAATAAATATGCAATAAAGCTTGCTTTCCTTTAATAAATTTATACTCTCCTTTAACAATTTTATGTTCGCGGCTCAAAGCTAAATTAGGCATATTATCATTAAGCTCTCCCCGAACCGTGACACCGACCACAATCAAAAATTCTAAATCTTAATAACTAAGCCGCAGTTACCCGTTAAATAAGTATTACTGGGCTAATTTTGCCATAAAGTAGGCCTACTTTGCCAAAATTTTTTAATTTTGGGGATGAAAAAAATGTCGATCACGGCAATTAGTCAACCAAAATAGAGAATCCGTCAAAGTTATTGCAATGTAAAATTTCACGCTTTAAATTAGGGTATGTTTTGCCACTAAACTAGGGATTGATGAATTACTTGTACCAAATTTTACAATGAAATTTTTATTGGTGCACAGTGGGCAGTTTAATAAAGATTTTTTATGTTGGTTTGATTTTTTGCGATCCTTTTACGTTAAAACCTCATCCTGAATTGGGTTGACTAATGAAATTGCACTTGCAATTTGGTTGACTGGCTAGTCGAAATTTTACGTTTACCCTTATTGAGAAATCTGCAGGTTTATCTCTGCGCCATACACGTGTTTCTGTGGCTGCAATAACAAACTCTATATTGGCGATTGCCGATCGACATACGGCTCAAAATTAGTTCCACATCACACAGGTCGAGCCCTTAGTAACCGAGCCTCTAATTAACTCGACTGAGTGAATAGCATACGGTTGAGTAGAGTCATCCTAATGCTAATGGTAGTTTACCTACATTAATCTTTGAAAGTCTTTAATATCCCTACGAAATCACCCATGCTTTAACAAAAAAATTTCTTAATCTGATGAAATTTGATAATACTGTAGTCTGATTGGTGCATCTACAAAGAATTTTCATAGTAGCACATAGTCTAACTGGGGTGGCTGTAGTAACCGCATGACAAAATTGGCTGAATTTGTACTAGCGCTAGTATGTGTGCAAAAATCAGTGTACCTAAACATACAAATTTGAAATATCATCTACATAATGGAAAATACATGTGATAATACAAAATCTAAGATATTCCTTTCGTTCACAATGAATAAACCGCTGATGTCTTGTTCAAGGAAATATTCTAAATGGTTGGAAGAAGAATTGCAAAAGGGCAATATAGCTTTTTATAAACATTCTCTATTTAAAAATATCCAAGATATTGGAAAAGGTAAAAACTCTTAATTATTTATTGAACTTTTTATCTGCATGAATAAAAAGTTTAATTTACAAACGTTAAAAAAATTTATAAAGGTGGATTTGGATTAATTAGTTCGGCTGATTACGATGGTACAAAAGTCGCATTGAAAAACCTTTATACTAAAGAAGCGACTAGAGATTTTGTTAATGAGGTAATATTTTACTAATTATCTTCCAATTTTTGATCGGGCATTTAATGAATTATAATATTATTATAGCTTAAACAACTGCGTGCTATTAACTTTCATCCTAATATCAACCAATTCTATGGGATTACAATTGGTACTGTTATAATATATATTGTATATCTAAATAAAGATTTCTTAAATTTCTTTAAATAATATTTAAGTTTTATGTACATATATATAATTTAATAATCTCAGATCCCAATACGGAAAATCTCTTGTTGGTACTGCAATTTGCAAATGAAGGAAATTTGCGGCAATACTTACAAAGCAAGTGGCAGGAGGGCACTTTTAAAATTTCTTTGAATGAAATTATTAATATTGCTAAAAAAATTACTCTTGGACTAATGCGTTTACATGAGAATAATATAATTCATTGTGATTTAGTAAGTATTTAAATTTCATAAAATATTTGATTTGAAATTAATTATTAATAAATTATTTAAATTAATTATAATAATTTATTTAGCACCCTAAAAATATATTAATAAATAATGGCGAATTCTTAATTGCGGATTTTGGTTTATCAAGAAAAATAAATGATAGTGTTATCTCGTCGATTGTAACTTCACATGGTGCACCAGCATACATTGATCCACAATGTCATATCAATCCTGCAAAAAAACGCGATGAAAAATCAGATGTTTATAGTTTAGGTGTAATATTTTGGGAGCTTACTAGTGGAGCTGCCTCATTTGAAAGCGCTATTAATGGAGTTGCTGTATGCGTACAAATATTACAAGGTTACCGACATGATACAATTCCTGGTACACCATCTAATTTTTCTGAACTTTATAAAAAATGTTGGGATATTGATCCACAGAAACGTCCAACTACACAAGAAATTTTGACGATTCTAGATAATATATTAAAAGAAACTGTTGTTGAAATGTTTATTACAAATCGTCATCGACGACTTACACCTATTTTAACTAGGAACGGTTCACCTAATTTGTTATCTGTTGGACCATCTGCACAGATATTTAAAGAACCTAGTTCAAGAAGTCTATTAAAAAAATTGAGACGATCAAATTCTTCTCAAAAGTTAGATGACTCAAGAGAATTAAAAGCACAAGGATTAGTTTATTATGAAGCGAATAACTATGAAAGATCACTAGATCTTTTAAGCAAATTATTAAAAATCAATCCAGAAGATGGTGATGGGCTGAAATTTAGAGGATTAATATATTTTAAACAAAAAAAATACGAAAAGTCACTTGAGGATCTAAGTAAATTCTTATATATGGTAAATAATGATTTACCTTCGCTCATAACTCGAGGACAAATATACTATATATTAGGCCGCTATGAAGAGTCACTTGTAGATTTAAACGAATCATTAAAAATTGATGCAAATAACCATATCGCCTTAAAATATCGGGGACAAACATTATACATGTTAAAACGTTATGAAGAATCACTTGCAGATCTAAACAAATCATTAGAAAATGATTTAAATGACCCAGAGGCATTAAGATCTCGAGGAGAAACGCTTAGTATGTTAGGACGTTATGAAGAATCTCTTTCGGATTTAACTAAATCGTTAGAGCTTGATCCTAATAATGCGGTTACGAGAAGAGTTAGAAGTCAAACATATAGCATGCTAAATAATTTCGAAGAATCAATTGCAGACTTAAACAAATCATTAGAAATTGATCCAAACAATATAATTACATTAGTCTGTCGAGGGCAAACTCTTTTTAAGTCGGGAGATTTTGAAAAATCTCTTGAAGATTCGACCAATTTATTAAAAATCGATTCAGGAAATAAAATTTCTTTGTTAATTCGAGGGCAATCTTGTTACAAATTGAATAGATATCGAGAATCGATAGATCATTTAACAAAGTTTTTGGTCATTGAACCAAAAAATGTTGAAGCATTAACGTATAGAGGGCAGGCATATTATATGTTGGGCCGCTATGAGGAATCACTTGTAGATTTAAATAAAGTATTAAATATTGAACCAAAGCATGCTATAGCATTAAGGTGTCGTGGATTAGTTTATTTTTATAGTTTAAAAAACTATACCGAATCACTTAAAGATTTATGTGAATCATTAACGATAGAGAAAGATAATGCATTTGCATTAAGGTATAGAGGGCAAGTGTATTTCACTATTAAGCGCTACAGTGAATCTCTTGCAGATCTAAGTAGATCGTTAGAACTTGAGCCAGATAATGTATTTGCAATATGTTTGCGAGGGCAAACATATTACATGTTAAATAAATACCAAGAGTCTCTTGCAGACTTAAATAAATCCTTAAAAATCAATCCAAATAATGCATGTGCCCTACAAATTAGAGGAATAATACATTACGTATTGGAGAGCTATGATGAGGCTTATGCAGATTTAACTGAGTCGTTGAAGTTTGATCCTAGTAATCAAGATGCTTTAGCGCATCTAGGTTATTCTTGCTTTAAGATGAAAAAATATGATGAATCTCTCAAATATTTGATAAAGTCATTAGAAAATGATCCTACCGGTAATAATTCGTCCACTCGCCAAATTTTGACACAAGTTAATTATGAACTAAAAATGTATAAGGAATGTATTCAAAACTCCAATTTATTAGAAATTAGTCCAGAAAATCTTGATGCGCTAAGAACTCGAGCAAATGCATATTGTATGCTCGGAAAATATCAAGCTTCGCTTGATATTTTGTCACAAGCACTCACTTTTGATAGGTGCAATGCCCTTATTTTAAGATGTAGAGGACAAATATATTATTTGTTAAAAAATTTTGGCGAAGCACTTGATGATTTAAATACATCATTAAAATTCGAGAACAATAACGCATTTGCGCTCAGGACAAGAGGACAAACATATTATATGTTAGGACGCTACGAAGAATCTCTTGCTGACTTGGACAATTCATTAAAAATTGATCAGGATAATATAATTGCGTTGCGATTTCGAGGACAAACGTATTATAAGTTAAATCGTTACGAGGAATCTCTTTCGGACTTTTCTAAATTATTAAATTTTAATCCGATTGATTCAACGATATTGGGATATCGGTCACAGACTTACTACGCGTTAGAAAAATACAAAGAGTCACTTAAGGACTCGATGTATTCATTAAAAATTGATGACAAAAATACAATCGCTTTATTAATTCAGGGGCAATCTTCTTATAAATTGGGCAGATACAAAGAATCTGCTCAAGCTTTAACAAAGTTGTTGAAAATTGCACCAACAAACGTTGATGCATTAAAAACTAGAGGACAATCTTATTTTATGCTTAATGAGCATAAAAATTCACTCAAAGATTTAAATCAAGCACTAATAATTGACCCAAGTAATGCAATGGCTTTAAGAAGCCGAGGACTGGTTCATTATCATTTAAAACAATACGCCCTGTCACTGGATGATTTAACAAAATCATTAAATATTGAGCCAAAAAGTGCATTTGCACTAAGAACGAGAGCACAATTATACTATACGTTAGAAAAGTATAATGAGTGTCTCGTGGACTTAAATAAATCGATTGAACTTGAACCAAATAATGTAACTGCATTACAGTATCGTGGCTTAACATATTGCAAATTAAATTGCTGCGAATGATCACTTGAAGATTTAAATAAATTATCAGACATTAATCCAAATAACGTGGATGGGCTAAAGCACCGAATTCTAGTTCACTGTAAATTAAGAAATTACAATCAATCATACATAGATATAAAAAAATTGTTAATGGAATCTAACACTAAATTTTCAAGCGATAAATCATCCATTAAAATTTTAATTAAATCCTTGAACATTGATTCAGATGGTGTTGAAGCATTAAAATCTCTAATATGAGATCAGTAATTATAAAATAGGAATTATTTTTCAAAAGAGATATTATGTAAATGTTTAATGTATAAAGCATAACAATAAATAGCAATTTTTTATTATAATATGATGGATACTATCCAATAAAAATTTTGATAAAATCTATCGATATAATCCGAAACTACTGTTGTTTTGAATGACTATACGCGATAGTATATTCTAATGTCTGCGTTTAGGATCGTTATCCTAATATAATGTTGAAATTTGTATGCTACGCGTAATATAATTATTAAATGCATTTCTTTTTATAAATTGAGATTTGCGCCAATATTGATGCGGATATTCTTATTAGGAGTAAGGATATATAAATAATAAGCTTTTTTTTTTTTAGTTCATATAATATTAAAATAATTGAAACACCAAGATAAATACGGTTTTTATAAACATTATTGTCAGCTATTTTGGTGGTTCAATAGGAACCTTAATGGGCTTCTTGCGTTTGTGCCATGCTATTATTATTATTATACCAATACCAATAATTACAAGCCCAACAACAGGAATAATAATGGCGATCAATGGGGCAGAAGGAGGAGGTGGATAGGTAAACTTTTCAAATTGCGTCACCCATGTATAATTTGAAAGATTCATTAAATAGATATCAGCAGATGTATTAGTTGACGGTCCAAAATCATTGGTGATGTTACCTATATATATGTATGTATGGTTTAAAGAAAAGTTCGTGAGGAATGAATTTTAGTGTCAATAAAAGCTGAGTAAATGACAATTATTATGCTTTTAAAACGCATCTCATTGAAGACTTGTCTATGATTCGCTAATAATTTCAATGTAATTCTTACTTATAAAAAAACACCATTCATATTAAAAGAAGAAAAAAATGATGCATAGATAATTCAATTGAAAATTATAGAATGTATTGACAACATTTAATAATATTTAATGCTCTGATTTAGAAAAAAAAACGTTGACATAGAAGTATCCTATTTACTCATTGCCAACTTTCTAAATAAAGGAAAACCAGAGATTAATTTTGGTCTTGATTACAATGTACTATAATTTTGTCAAAATTATCTAAGCATAAGTTTTTTCTTCATACATTATGAATGATTTCATTGTTGAAATGTATATAATATTATAGCAAATCATAAACGGCTTTCCTATGCAAAAAAAGCAAGTAGATTTATTATTATTGATTGAGGATAAATCATTACCAAATGCCACAATCATATAGTTTTGATAAAGTGTTGCTGTATGAAATGATATTGGAGGAGGAGCTGGTCCAGAAGGCGTGGGAGCCGAATACTGAAAGGGTTCAGATTTAACATCCAGTAATACAAATTGCGGATATGATGTAGTCGAGGCAAGTCCATAACTTTGGGTTCCTCCTAATATGACTATAGTATGATTATCTGGTGCTTTGAATCATAATAATTTAGAATTATAATGATTTAGAAATTATATGTATGAGCATAATACGTGTAGTAATTTTATCTTAATGTACCTAGAACAGCGGTATGTCCAACACGAGGACCAATATTCACCGAGTCACGGCTGTTCGCAGTCTAAAGTAAATAGCAAGTTATCTACTTTATTAATTTTTATTAAATTTTAAAGAAATAGGAATTTATATGAAAAAGTGAAGGTACCTTCAATGACCAAGTTGATTGAACAGTATCGAAAATATATATCTAAAATTAGAGATACCAAATTTTAAAACACTATGTATACATTGTAATGAATATAAGTACTAGCTTACTCACTTCAGTCATGAGTATACGAATTGCAGCTTCTCCAGGATTAGATTGAGTGAGACCTCCTATGTAAATAATTCTTCCATCAGGCATTAAAGTTGCACTGCAATGGCTTCGTTTAGATGGATGATTAGGTAATGAAAGGTTATTCCATTCCAATAAATTGGTATCAAATGTGAATAAATCATCATATATAGTAAATACGCTTGAACCCGTATCTATTTCTACCCTTCCACCAAATATATAAATTACGTTCTTTGAATTTATAATTGTTGCAGTGGATCGGCGTCTAGGCAGTAGTGTTCCGTGAGTTCCTGGCCCACTAGTGATCCATCGTTGTGAATTTATAGTATAAATCCAAAGAATAGAATCTGACGCATTGTAACTTTCTGTTGACATATTTTGTTGTACACCACCAACAAGATATATACGTTGACCACTATCTCCTAATACAGTTGATCCTTTTTCACTTCCAAATGGCATTCGTGAAATATCAGAAAGATCAGTGAATCGAGGTGAATCGATATTAAATGATGACGAAAGATCGAGATAGAAAACCTCATCCGATAGGTTAAATTGGTGGGTTTGATTCCATACTGGTGAATTCATTGGTATAGGCCTTGACCCACCCATGAAAAAAATTTTATTATTGACCAATGTTGCCATGTGACCACCACGTGGCTCAGGTTTAAATGAATGTCCATAAAGAATATTCTGTGATAAAATAAAAATTATGCTCAAGAGCGTCAATACATCTTTAAAATTCGTAGTCGACATCTTAATAAAAATTGCTTGGTGTTAATGGTTATTCGTAAGAACCAAAAAACCTAATATTCAAACCTAATTTAAATTTTTGTATAGTGTTACGATGTAATAAATTTCAGAAAAAGTAGATATTTAGAACAATCGAATTTTAATTCAAAGAATTACCTAGCATTTTAGTAACTTATAATGCACAAAAACTTTTATCTTTGTTTATAAATGGTTATCGTAACAATTTAATTGACAATAAAATAGTATTAAAAATTAATTAAAATAAACTTTTTATAAATAATTTATTTTTAACTGAATAGTGTCACGGTCACTGCATACTGTGTTCTCGAAAATAATCTACCGCATAAAGTATCTACCTTCTCCACCAATGAGATCGTACCTTTTGTGTGATTTTTTTTTGGCAGCAAATTTTGAAGTTTGTTTTTAATTTACATAAATCTAAAAATATTTTGCTCTATAAATGTAAAGTTGCATTAAATGCACATTTTTTAAATGTGTTTAGTGCTTTTTTATAGTTACGTACAAAATAGGAGAGTGGATTCAATAATCCATAATAATGGTTTCATGATGAAACTTTTCTATAAAAATTGACTCAAAAGAATAAGATCGTTTATATGACGAGACTCTCTAAATGCAAGTTCAAATTCCAGAATATATGTTTTCTTCTAATCCAATTGATAATCTTTGTGTAAAGAATATATTTTTACGAATTTTCATCTATTATACAATTTATGCAGATTTACCTGATAAGATGTAACTTGGGTACAGTGATTGTTTTAGCAAATCATGATAAATATGTTTATTTTTATTTGTTTTCTAGAAAATTAAGTAAGCATTTGTACTGGTTTTTTTTTAGAATAGTACTACAAACAATTCCACAGGAATACAAAATTATCTTTTATTACAGTATCACATTGTTGTACCGTAAGTACATTGATTATTAACTGCAAACTTTAATCATGTATCCTTTTTATTTTTTAGAATTGCATGCGATATACAGTATGTACTGTAAACTGTACTGAGGTCCAGCATAGACAAGTATGCACTTATTTGTGCGAGTGACACAAACCCAAAAAGGGAAATTAGCCAATCGGAGAACGTAAAATGTGATGATCCCGAATCAGCCCGACACGTGAGCAAAGCGAAGAAAAACACAAAAAAAACCGTAAAAAGAGAAAATACAAGAAAACGAGTGTATAAACCTGTCTTGGTGAACTAATTAAAAATGATGGGAATGAAATTTTACATATAATAGGCATCACTCTAACCCTATAGCAGACCCTAACCCTACCCTAACCCTAAATTTTTAATTTCACGAACTTAGTTTATTTTTACATATTATTTATTTCCTGGGAGCTTAAAAATTACAACAGAGATTCCCGATGATCATAGGATACAGATGGCCCGAAGGGCCGTCTGCATCATATGATCATCGGGAATTCTCTGTAGTAATTTTTAACTCCTCACAGGAAATAAATGAATAATACCCTGACTTACGTTGTTCATGCCTACCTTTATTATAAGTTTTCACGTGATTATTTGTGACCGGGAATCTTCCCATGGAAGATTCCCGATCATGATATGATTGCGTTCTTACGAATTCAGAAATTTTGAAAGCTGCGCGGGAAATTATAATGAAGGTAGGCATGAACAACAAATAGTAAGGCAGGGTATTACGTCAAAAAATCCTGGATTATCTTATTGCACTATATGGCGCTATATGCTCGCGCATACGCCACCAAAAATTTAGGTTGTATTTATATTTTTTTGGTTATACGTACGTGCGTATAGAGAGCATCACGTGAATTCCTTAGAAAAAAATTTGAATATTCGATAATGGGTCTACTTCGCGATAAAATTGCTAAGCAACTTTATTTATTATATTTGAGATTGGACCTACCTAAAATCTTCTAAATGTTAAGCATCTAATTTGACTTGTATTAAGATAATTATTGTCCATTATCAGTATAATTTGTCCTAGAGTTATGAATAAGTTTTAGCATTAAATGATTCCAATTATTACATTAAGCTATGCAAATAATTTTTCGTTTTACATAACACGCCGTCCAATTTATTCAATTTTTTTTAAAGTACCAATTGTACCAATTATTCCATTTTTGCTATTTTATTTTTTTTTTCCGAAAACTAGCATCTTACTTCATGTCCATCCTGAATGACAACTGGTTCAGCATTCAGTTTATTCATGAACTTAAAATTGGAATTTGAATAAAGGCTTTTAATTTAATCGACAAACGATTTGGCTTTGTGTTTCATCCTGCAATGAAAATTGCAAATCTCTTAGATCCTAAGTGTATTTTTTTTTATTTTTTAATTATTTTAAATTTGAAATTTTAAAATATACATTATTAAGAAATTTAAATTAAGGATTGTGGAAGCCAAATCATCTTGAGAATTTATTATTCTGTATCTTGAAAATGTTTATGAATTTGAAATTGCTGCGCGTGTAAATACAAAATTACAAACATGTTTAGAAAAAAAATTAAAAATGCTAATTTTACTCAATTATACTAAAGATTTATGGAGTAATTCAAAAATATATTGATAAGACTGATGTGACTTACCCAGGCCAACTTCTACGGAGGAAGTAATAACAGCAGCAAATGCGAAGGGACTTCAGCCTCACTCGTTTATGTATGGCTGCTACCATAATAGTATATGAGCTTTGGTTTTGCTTACGAATAAGAGATGGCGGCGTGGCACTCAACGGAACTGGCGCTTTGTTTTATTCGGATGAACAGAATCAAGAAAGAGATACAAGTAGCACTAGCGTGCAAAAAAGTAAAAGATAAGGAAAAAGCCTTATTGACACGCCATGTTCTTTAAACCGTGTATTTTGTTTGTGTGTGACAGACAGATTATACTATTTATTAGTTCGAGTAATAATAAAGTGCGTCATATGACGTCCCCGGACCCATAAACTTCGGGGTTGATAAAAAAAAAATCTATTAAAACTACTTAAAGGTTGGACAGCGAATAACTTTTGATCCAATGATCTGATTTGGATGAAACAACTACCAAAATTTTGTCTCAATGAGACTATTCTAATGAGTCCAAAATTGTTAAAATCGAATCACACGCTCCTGAGATCGTAAGGATTTGTATCACTTTACATGTTTAAGAATATATTAAATTTAAACATAAGTCCTTAAAAATCTTAGCATTTTGTAATTAAATTTGGATGATTTTGGACTCTTTAGAATCGTCTCGTTGAGTCCAACACTCTGGTAGTTGTTTTATCCAAATTGGGCCACTGGATTAAATTTTTTAATAGTATTTTAAATATGCGCAAATATATTACTTATTGGCCTTTGGTCACATGACCATGATGAGGTATTTAATTTATAGTCACATCTCCAAAATAGGGCGCAACGGACTTGGTGATTATAGAGATCCGACTGTAATTCAAATTTTCGCGCATGCGTGTTCAAAATAGCTTGCATCTGCGCGTTATTACGCGCTTATTCAGTAAATAAATTTCAGAATATCTAACCAGAACACCATATGACAAGTACTCAGGCAAGATTATAGATGTATAGTAAGTAAATTAATCTCAAATAAACCAGAAATTTAATTGTGAAAGCAATGAATTTAATCTTGACGAATTACGGAAACAGTTGATTTCTTTTTGAGTTAAGAAAATAAATTTTTTGCGTTCGCAATTTTAATTTGTAAGAATCTGCATAATATTTATCGTTTTATCTTATATTCTAACCTCAAAATGACTCGTATAAGAATTCTTAATAAAAATATACAATTAAGTTTATGGAAATAAAATGTTTATTCCATAATTATTTATATGATTATTTATATGATATGGTTAAAATTATCTTTTTATGTAACATTCAAGAAAACATTTATTCTTTTTTGTCACGATAGGTAACGCCATTTTTTCCCTACTCTAATTTTACCCCTAACTTATCGAAAATCTACGAGGCTCACTACATTTGTGTAACGCTTTATCTTGTTTAATATCAAAAGTCTGTTACATTTTTTTGCGGATAATCGTTACATAATACGTAACTGATAAACAAGGCTGATAGGCTATAAATAATTAAAGCTACGTCATAATACATCATCGTACATAATAAATTGTCGCGGTTGAAGCTGGAAATTAGGGACCTCAATTTAAAATATAAGCCCTAAAACCATTAAAGAACATTTCATATTAAATAATTAAATTTCAATCTTCAACCGCGACATAAATTCTCATAGTGAAGTTATAAATCACTGATACTTTTATTCAACTGAGATTTGTTGATTGTAAAAAATCAGCTAATATGGATGATTCAGACGAAATATTCTGGATTGGTTATTATTATGAACATGGGATTGGTGTTCATGAAATTATACTAAAATTTTTTTGATTTTTTATAAACCCAAGAAATCAATTGTATGAAGATGTCTACTTGACACTTATTTATTTACATTGTTTTGTCTTTCAGGCTTAAGACTACATTCAAAGATGATGTTAATGAAAATAAGGTGCCGTAAATATCTAATTACTACAAGTACATTTACTACATATATTTTTACATAATATTTTTTAAACTTTAATTGTGGTACTGTAATAATGTAGAATTATTTACTACATGTAGTAATATGTAGTAATATAATATTATTTACTACACATAGTAAGATGTAGAAATACAATATTATTTACTACATGTAATAACAGATAGTAATGTAAAATTAATTACTACATGTAGTAAGATGCAGTAATACAATATGAATAATTATAGAAGTGAATAAATAAAAAAATTAAATATATAGAAATAAATAAACAGAACTCGAAACTAGAAAATGTTTTAAAACCTAATGTTAAACATGATTGTTTTATTTAAAAATGGTTTTAAATGTAATAGACTCGCATTCGTATTTAAAGCCGTGCAAAATTATTATTCGCTTTTCATAACATGGAATCAGAAAATTAGATCGGCTGTTGAATTTTTTATCATTCTATTGGGTAATTCCGGAAAATAAGGTCTCTATAGGGTGATACCAAGATGAATTTATGGAAAAAATTGTTGCCACAATTGGAAATTGAAAAAAATATTTTTTTTTGAAAAATTGAAAAATTGGATCGGCGGGTAATGCAAATGAAAAAGCAACTTTTCGTGGCCTAATACACTATCACTTGCTCGGTTATTTATAACACAGATGGCTCCGTGACCATTGCGGACGATGCAACAATGCAAGGCCTCACGCATTGATGATTAGAACCCGAGACTATGAGAGAAAACAGGACCTTGTATTTGTAAAGAAACTACGTGGTAAGCAACACAAGGACTACTAGGCTCCATGGCAATAGTGGTACAAGCGACCTTCATTTGATATTCAACACCGATAGACTGTAAGGATTTTTTTTTGGTGGTTGAGCTTCCTGGCCATGAGTAGGATCCAGAATGGGTCGCCAGCATGCCGGCCTGTTCCGGACCTATTCATAATCTCTGACGAATGATGAAATAATTTCATCATAATGACGAAAGCACTTCATCAGGCAATTATTTTTGAACCCGGACCAATTTTATATATCTGCTGTAATAAATGGTCTGGATTAAAAATAATTACCCACTTTTAATTGACAGTGATGAACTCATGACTCATAATACATGACGTATGACGATGTAATATATAGCTTTTTGATATAATAGTGAAAAATAAAATACGATACTTTTTAGAAAGACATATTATATAAGTCTTATAAGTACAGTCTGCGCAGCATAATGCGCTGCGCAACTTTCTCACCGACATAAGTTGCAAAACAATAAATAAAATAGACCACAAAAATGCGCGAATTTTGAATAAATAAATATAAGCTAAACAAACAATACTTACAATATATAACATAAAAACTAAATAATCAAGTTTAATAAAAAATAATTTAATTGATGATTCGCGAGTAAATGAGAACTTAGCACTGGGAGAATTTTTATAGTAAAACATAGTAAAAAAATGTTAAGCCAGAATCATGATTCCTATAGTATTACAAAAAATTTTAATTGATGATTCGCGAGTAAATAAGAACTTAGCACTGGGAGAATTTTTATAGTAAAACATAGTAAAAAAATGTTAAGCCAGAATCATGATTCCTATAGTATTAACAAAAATTTTTATCCTTAAATTGCTTATAACTTTTTATTTATTTAACTAATTTTACTAATCATACTATTATTAGAATCACAAAAACCAGTTCTACAACTTTCATTAGAAGCTTGCAGGATATTAGCTTTAAAAAAAATTAACTTTACTTAGTCAGGAATGCTAATTTTGATATTTTATATGCATCGCTCTTGATTTTATTAATACAAATTTTCATTTATTCGTGGATCATCAATTAATGATTATACTACAATGTACGCGCCAGATCGTACTGCATTATGGTTCTAAATGATGTACAGTCTGACCTCTCTATAATCACCAAGTCCGTCGTGCCTCTTTTGGTGATTGTATAGAGGTGTGACTATAAATAAAATACCTTGTTATAGTCACGTGACCAAAAGCCAATAAGTAATGTATTTGTGTATTAAAAAATTTAAACCATTTGATAGTGATAACTCTTGAACCAGTGGTCCAATTTGGATAAAACAACTACCAGAGTGTTTGACTCAATAAAATAATTCTAAAGAGTCCCCAATCATCCAAATCTAATTACAAAATGCTAAGATCTTTAAAGACTTTCACTCAGATATTTAAATTGGGACACTTTAAGAACAAGTACCCCAATGATAATCACGAATGATCACCCTCGATTTTATCACTCGATGAATTTGATTGGCCAGAAAATGTAAACAAATCAGGTGATCTCTAGGGTAAGGGTGAAATTACTAAAAAATAGTAACCCTAATTCTATAGAACCTCCTAGAATTAGGGTTACTATTTTTAGTAATTTCACCCTTACCCTAGGGATATGTGATAAAATCGAGGGCGATCATTCGTGATTATCACTAGGGTACTTGTTCTTAAATCTTCCCGTGATGTTAACCGAATAGTCAACTTCAAATGGCCCAATACTGTACATTATGCGTATCATGTATAAAAAGCATTGAATTGCTTATCACAAAAAATCAGAACAAATTTATATTTAGTTGTGCTTTGCTCTTAAATGTTCAAAGTGTAGTATTAAGAATATAATATTCACTAAGCATAATATTTGGTCATAATTTTAATTGCTAATGCTAATACTAATTTGCCTTTTATATTCAAAAATATTTAATTTTAATTTGAAAACAAAGACAAATAATAATTTAAAGGAATCAAAAACTTGAAAGTAATACATCAAATCAAAGTTATGACCAAACAAATAAAGTATTCACATGAATATTTAAAATATAAACCTTTTAATACAGTAATACACCTAATTTTTAAAAAAATGGATTGATAATATATAAACCTAATTTCAAAAAATATTTTATAAAGATATACCAGGAACGTAGTATGAGGTACAAATACCAGGAGCATATACGGAGTACAAAGTGTATAGTTAACAGGCAACTATCTGTGTGCGAAATCTTGAATCTTATTGGAAGTCGTATTCAAATTGGTTGTGTATAATCATGTTACTGGGTAGATTTTGCATTTGTTTAATAGGACATTATCAAATTCTAGTGCATGACGACATGTAGATAGAATAATAAACAACTAAAATAGAAAATAAAAGTAATAATATATATATAAAAAAATAAAAAATATCTGAATTCACTATTTTAATCCATTACAGTACTTAAACAAAAATCGCTTTATACAAAATTCCAAAAATAGGGGTCGTCTTAGACGGAACAGAATCACGTGACATTTTGCCAATTTTGATGATCTTTGATCCACAATAGGGTTTCCAGGATTATGCGATGCGATCAGATTGTGGTTTCCTTACAATCCTTCCATGTGATAACTATGCCTTTTTATTCAATTATGCGAAGCAGAAGCAGTAATCCTGGACACCCTAATCCACAATCAATTTACCCCAGTATCGCCATCAAAAAATTCACCCTATGTGATCAGTACCAAAATTCTTCAAGTTTGTTTATGTTAGGTTAGGGTTAGGTGAGTGCTCAGTTAGGGTTTGGGTTTAGGTTGTTATATAGTAAAATTGCTCAAGAAAAACTTTTTTTAGTTAAATAAAGTGGTTTCTTATGCAAACTTTTGAGATATAAGCTTTTTTTGACAAAAGAGACGTTTGTTTTGAATTTTCCTGATCATGTTACATTATACCAAATTATGATCTTTTATTGGCCAATTATCACGTGGGAGTGAATTTTTGATGGCGATACTGAGTGAAAAGTAGTGATGTTACCCGGTCAGGCTAACCTGTGTGGGTCATAAAACTCTACAGATTATGCGGGTCACGGGTCACAATTTGATCTAACCCAGGTTACAAATTGACTAACCTGGGTTTCAATTCAATATTATTATTAATAAAAGGTATTTTCAAATATACTTTTGCTTTTTTTTTTGCTTTTTTTTCAACAAAACCCGAGTTCAGCTTTTGTTGGTTATAATATAACCAACAAAAGCCGAACTCAGGTTTTGTTAAAAAAAAAAGCAAAAGTATATTTGAAAATACCTAATATTCTACGTAATGCAGTAATAGATAATACTGATATTATAGGCAGAGTGAACAACATTGAAACAATATAAAATTTCTAATTGCAACTATGATGGTACTGTGCTTATTTAAATAGATCATGGTTTTTACGGTTTTGACGAATTTTATTTTTAAATTTTTTAAATTTTGGTTGTACAACTCTGCATTTTGCACGTAATAATTACATAATTAATATAAAGTTTACTTTTGTTTTGCGCATAGTAATGTAATAATTACATCAAGGAATTCTGCATATAATAATATAAAAATTCTTTTGAATATCAGTCATCCGATTTGTCACACTATAGTTACATGTAAAATTTTTATATATAAAATTATTAAAAAAAACATATAAAATTACTATAAACTTTGAAGAAATGATGTTCTGAAGTCTACATATTAACCTAAAATTTAATTTTTCGGAAATATAGAACAAGGGGAGGAGAAAAAGGTAGTACAAAAATCGGATTAAAATTTGCAATGTAACTTCACCAAAAACAAATATTTTTCAATTTTAAGATGATGAGTATATGTATAATCATGCTCTAAACAAGTTTACTTAGGCGATCAAAGTAGGTTACCTTGTAAGAAAAATGGGTTACCTATGTACTAAAGTCAAATTTTTTGAGTTTTAAATATAAAACCCCCTTTTTTATCAAGATAACCTACTTTGGTCGCTTAAGCAAAGTTGTTCAGCATGCAATTTTACCCGTATTTAAAGTCAAAACGCGTTTTTTCGGCCATTTACTAGGTGAAAAATGGTGTCGAAGTTAGAAAAAAAATTTTTTCTAAAAAAATTTTTTATCTAACTTCGACGCTATTTTTCACCTAGTAAATGGCCGAAAAAACGCGGTTTGATCCAAACACGAGTAAAATTGCATGCTGAACAACTTTGCTTAAGCGACCAAAGTAGGTTATCTTGATAAAAAAGGGGGTTTTATATTTAAAACTCAAAAAATTTGAATTTAGTACATAGGTAACCCATTTTTCTTACAAGGTACCCTACTTTGGTCGCCTAAGTAAAGTTGTTCAGGGCATGATTTTACATATAATTATCATATTAAAATCGAAAAATATTTGTTTTTAGTGAAGTTACATTTTCGTTTTGTGCAATATCAGCAAAATTTTAATCCGATTTTTGTACTACCTTTTTCTCCTCCCCTTGTTCTATATTTCCGAAAAATTAAATTTTAGGTTAATATGTAGACTTCAGAACATCATTTCTTCAAAGTTTATAGTAATTTTATATGTTTTTTTTTTATAATTTTATATATAAAAAATTTACATATGACAAATCGAATAACTGAAATAAATATCAAGCTAAAGTAATTATTGTGTTTTTTTGCTTCTCGATCAAGCCTCTCTAAAGTTTTGCCAGATGCATGAGAGAAATTTAGTAATTAGTTTTATAGTTGTCTAGTAGTTGGACAACTATGAAAAATAAAAAGATCTTGATTTATTTAAAAACTCATATAAAATTAGTTCTTATTAGAACCAATCAATACACATAAAAAAAAAACTTAATATATGCCCGAAGACACTTTTAAGAAAAAAAATTTATTCGAAAACATAAGAATCCAGCCAAATTTTTAGAGCTGCCTTGAGAAATAAAAGGGTTCCAGTGTACTGTAGACTAAGCCTTGTTCGTTTTTTTGTAATCGTAAGGCCTGTAGACGAAAACAAGCATTCTGATAAAACGGATATCGCCAGGATACACAAATTCTTGCAGACAAGCTTTGCAAGTGCTGGATACTCAGTCTTTCTTGATTCCCACTATTGAAGAATATTTGTTTGACGTGATACCTTTGCCAATAACAAATATGAATCAAATTTGCCTTCAGGATTATTTTGCTGACCCGACAGCTCATCAGGATTAGTGATTTCTGTTAAAAAAGATATCTTCATCATTACAAATATTGTCACTAAAATCTATTTGATGTTCCATTTCCAACAAATCATTTACTTCATAAAAATTAGTTAATTCATGGTACTCATTACGTGATTCTGAAATGGTATAATGCTTTTTATCTTCTGTAAAGACTTGCATAACTTTCGTTCATGGATCAAAAAAAGTGGCAAGTCAAATTAATCTTGTTGGTGCTGGAAATCGGTTTTGAATTGATATATAAAGTTGTCTTCCAAATTTTTGAACATCAATGTTATGTATTAATGTGCAATTAACTTTCATCTTAATATAGTTAATCATATACCATGCTTGCAAAAGAGTTGGGTACTGAGAACCAGACAACCATTTTGAAGCAACTTCATAAGGTTGCAACAATTCAACTAATTTGGTTACCTTTTCCCATTCACTAGATGATAGTTCTTTTTTCTCATAACTTCGTAATGCCATATTTTCATTGGACTCAGCCAAAAGCGATTTATACTTGTACATCACTAGTTTAAATGTAGCTAATCATTTTAACAAATAGAACATCGAGTTACACCTAGTTGACACATCATGAACTACGAAAAGAAGTCTATCCCACTCCTCCATTCTCATTTGAGCATCAAGAAGAAACTGCTTTTGCTTTGGACTACTACTGAAATGGGATACAACGTCTTTGCATTTTTTGATTAAGCTTACGATTTTAATACATTCTCTTAGTGCATCATGTATAGCAAGTTGTAACATATAGCCAAAACAAAAAATTTTTGATATACTATGTCTTTGTTCTAATCTTTCTGGACAGAACTTAATATTCAACCCGTTATCAACTGTCCCACAGATAATCTTATTCTTAAGTTTAAGATTATAAAGAATTTTAATTATTTTGTTTGTAAGACATTCTGCGGTATGAGGATATGGAAAGCATGACATTTCTCTGACTATTTCTTTTATTTGAATTGCTATTGATCCAATGAAATGTAAACCAATATACGGGTCGCCATTGTCAGAAGTCCACATATCAGTGGTAAACAATGCGTAGCTAATTTCATCATCATCAAGCGCATACTCACGCATATTACTCAAAATTTTGTCTTCTGCATTAATAAGGATTTATTTTAATTGATTCTTACTAGGCATATTAATTTGGAGGTCTAGTTCTTCAATAATATTTTTAAATGATAACTCGTCAAGAACTGAAAATGGCTGAAGGTCGTTAACAATAAATGTTGCAATGTTATTATTGAGCTTTTTTTGTTTTGGATTGTTAAATGTATACTTTGTTGTCTTAAAAAATGCCTAAACTAATGTCATTAGTAATGGTTCTGCAGTTACATGAAATTCGCAACTGCCGTTATCTTTTGCTTCAATACTTAAACAATCACTTTCAATAATTTCTTTTGAAAGATGGTGTTTACCCCTTAGATGTCTCTACAAATTTGATGTAGATCTGTCCTTCCGATATTTTATTTGTCGACAACTTTTATGGCGACATGTTCAAAATTCTATATTATTAACTAGTACTATCGAATAAAAAGCTTTTACAGGGCTTTCTTCTGATTTTTCAGGTTTTTTTTGTTGCAAGTTACTAGGTAAAGATAGATTATTTGTTCAAGATAGTGTAGATGGTGCAGATGGTGTAGATAATCATAGCAAAACTTCACTTTCTACATCACTTATTTCTAAGTTAATATCGTCTTCATTTACATGCATTTTGTCTCTAAATTAAATTTATTAATTTTTTTTTAATAATAAATACACAGTATAATAAATATTTTAATAAATAATAAACAGGTATTATATACTAACCATTCATACAGTAACACGTCTATATATATTCTTTAATATGTTCAGTTTAATTCTTAGCAAGGCAAGGCTTGAAGCAGTAATAAAAATGTTTACAATAGCAGGTATTTGAATGCAAATAGACTTGCACAAGTATTATTTATTTTTTTTTTCACAAAGCTCTCAGGCACTTAAAAGAACTGAGTAAACTGGCAGGAGTTAACCAGAACAAGAAAGCTGAGCAGTACACCAAGCAAAAAGGGTTATTAATCTAGTTTTTATAATAAATCTAATGACAATATGTTGCTTAAATTAAAATTTAATAAAATTTAACAGTTGTAGAACTTTAAATGAGATACTTACTGCTTGGGAATCATTTAAACTATTTTATTCAGATTGAAATTAGAGTTGAGGCTAGGATTGTTAAAAACTATTATTTTGTTAAAGTAGATTTTAGATGGGTTTTTTTTATCATATACGATAATCAAATCATGTGAAAAGAGCTTGTGCTGATTGGCTAGAAGAATAAAAACCACGAAAAATAGATCTAATTGGCTAACTTGTATAACCCGGGTTATGACCCAAGTTAGTACCTGACCCGACCCTTATTGATCCGGGTTGCTGTTTTTCGACCTGGATAACATCTCTAGTGGAAAGTCTACGGACACGTACAGGTCTCATGACATTTCATCTTATGGGCATGTACCGAAAAATGATTTTTTTGATTTAAAAAATTTAAAAAATGATCTGTTAAGGCTTTTGTACTAAGTTAATATCTTTTATTATTCTAATTAAGCTTGTTCTCCTGGTCTTTCCAGTGCTTGATGAGATTATTAAAATCTGATCTGTAGAACCAGAAATATGACCCTTTAAATTTGGGTAATGTTTTAAAAGATTATATAAAAACGTCGCATAAACTTCATATGCTATATTCTGGTTCTATTAACATCTCACTATTAAAACCAGAAAGACCATTAGGACGGTAAAGGATTAACCTATTAAAAATCTTAGTCAAAATTTTAAAAAAAGAAATAAAATAAGAAAAAAGTGGCCTGGAAGACTTTCGGACTAAGTTAACCTCTTTTATCACTTTAAGTAAACTTATTCTCCTGGTCTTTTTAATACTAATTATAGTGATATTATTAAAATTGACTCAGTAGAGCCAGATATAAAATATTATGAAATTTATGCGATGTTTTTATATAATCTTTAGAATGTCAAAGTATAATAAAAACTTATTAATGAAATATCAACTAATTAACATGAAAGTTTTAGAGTAAATGCATTTTGATCTTCTAAACAATATTAATTATTGTATAATAATTGATTTACTTAGTATTATTTGACTTTTATATATAGCAACAATCAATGATCGCATATAAAAATTTTTTAAAATAAATTATAAAAATTTTTATATATAATCACTGATCATTGCTATATATAAATATTAAATAATACTAAGCAAATTGATTATTATACAATAATTAACATAGTTTAGAAGATCAAAATGCATTTACTTTTTGATATTTCATTGATAAGTTTTTATTTTGCTTTTTGCAAAAAAAATTACAAATTTTTTTGCTATATTCCTAGATATGTAAAATGAAAATAGTACTAATAAAATTTTTTATCTGATTTGTATAAAAATTTTAAGGTAAGTGTACTTTATTCTTCTAAAAACTTTAATTAATGCATAAAGTTGATTTAACTAGTAAAATTATAATTTATCTATATAATAACTATCTATAAAATTTTTTAAAATTGTTAAAATACCTCTATTAAATTACTTTTTTTATATCAATTATAATTTGTGCTTATATAGAGGTACCTTTAGGGAGCTTCCAAAAATTAGCTGATTGTTGTTTACTATGGTCTATCCTACCCACTATACCTGATACCCAATTAGACAATTCATTTTACTAGTGATACAGGTCAATAAAAAAATCGCGGGCTGAGACTAATCCAAAAAAAACTCAGGCCGGTCGACCGGGCTGACCTTTTGCTGGTTTAATTTTTTCTGATCAGAATCAGTCAACATTTATCTATATTAAACGTGTAAAAAGCCATCAGGTAGTTTTTTTTATCGAATTCTAGTGATATTAAATAATTTAATTTTTATTCTTTAGAAAAATACCAGATGTTAGTATTTTATGTTGATTGATTGTCTATGTCTCTGAACATTCTTATACTTAGATTATATTTGTTATTTGTAGTTTATCACCTAAATAAGCCAATTCTCTTATATTATTATAAATAACTAGCTGATTTTTATTTAATTCCTGGTCTGAAATATACTTTAGAAAATAATTGATTCTAACACTTTTCTTACCAACCGGCCCGGCCCACAAAGGTTCAGGCTGAGGGTCGACCTGACTATCAATTCGGCTGTTGGGCCGGGGTCGACCTGTATTACTACATTTTACGATTACTGTATTTACTCAAAATAACGCACACCTGTATATTATTTCAAGGGTATGCGCGTTATTTCGAGTATGCGCATAGGTGTTATTTTGGGATAAAGGTCTAATTTCTAAAAAATTGTGCGTTATATATGTGTGATGCATAAAAGACCTATATTTCTTAATTTTATATATAGCCTTTTTGATCTAAGTCAGATTTTTTGACTAAAAAAAATTTTTATTTCTGCTTGTTATTTGAATCCATTATTTTTGCAGATTATTAATTTGGTATTTGGAGTATGCATTATATTGGGAAATACATGGGCATTATTTCGAAACCAACATGCTATTTTAAAAAAATGCAATTTTCGAAATAATGCCCATGTGTGTTATTTTGAGTAAATACAGTATTAAAAAGTTAAATATAATATTTAATAATAAATAGTTTTGATCTACTGGACCAAATTTGATAATTTAACTACCAAAAGATCCTCTCAATGAGAGTATTCTAACTAGTGCAAAATTATAAAAATCTAATCATAGGATCCTGTGATTAGAATAGATTTGTATTACTATAAAAGTTTTATAATTTATTAAATAATTATAACATAAGAGTGTTGTGACTTAGAGAAGTTGGTAAGTTGTTACCCTTCAAGTGGCAGGTCTAGAGTTCAAATTCCACTGGCAACACTTTGAAAAAATAGACCTGTGTTCTAGTAACTGTCTTTCATTGATTAGTTTGGTATATTACCTGTAGCATTGGTGCACTATCTTGAATAGGAGCTTTCAGACACGGTTGTATATCATTACACAAACAAATCCAAGAAACTAGAGAAATAGAAACCCATTTGGCAAGTTCCAAGTAAGGAAGTAGTAAAGATCTTTAATGGTGCTACCAGAACTAAAGTATCAAAACCTGGAGCTGGAGAACTGAATGACAAGATCTTCAGAGGAGAGGGTCCACCAACTTGGCTACCAGAGTTGCACCAGAAGAAAGGAGCCTATATTCTGGAAGTAGGTACCAGAGGAAGAAAAACTATAAGGTACCTAATGCTGGGATAAATTGACTCTTTCGGGCTAACTAGATTGGAAGTTTGGAATGTATCAAGGAAGAACCGATCGAAAAGTGATAGTGGATACCAGGTTGGAGTAAACCTTACAAGAGCAGAAGTAGGTAATAGTAGTAGTTGCAGGGTATCCCCTGACTGCAAGTTGTTTATCTCAGTGAATGTATAAGTTACTGAAGTGTAGGTAATACCTGTGTGGGACAGGGATTGCTCTACCAAGTGTCCTGTGAGGATAAAGTAGTCCTAAGGGGATATTTGTCACAGCATCTGGGACTAACGTTAACTAACTAATGTATTGGAGAGATGTACTGGTAATACAAGTAGAATTGGCAGAAAGAACAGAAACCAGAGAGTTTAAATAGGCAACCTCCTAGTTTAGTTGCAGGATGGCAGCTAGTGTAGAATCTTCGGTCAGACTATTTTAATTAGACAACCAAAGTTGTACATGTGGCTAGTTGTATTCTCATCTTTGTAACAAATATCAGAGTACTTAAAGAGGCCCTTGATCCACAGACTTGAATAATAACTTATAACCCAACGCAGAAACTTTAACATAAAAGAAATAAATAAATAAAAAAATAATTATAACATATTTATAGTAATACAAATTAATTCTGATCCTAGGATCCTGTAATTCAATTTTACCAATTTTGAGCTTGCTATAATCCTTTAATTGAGAGGATTATTTTGGTAGTTAAATTGTCAAAATTGACCTAGTAGATCAGAAGTTATGAACAATTCAAAATTAATTTTTAATTGTTCATAACTTCTGATCTTCTGGGCCAATTTTGATGATTTAATACCAAAATGATCCTCTTAATGAGAGGATTTAGCAAGCCCAAAATTATTAAAATCGAATTTTAGGATCCTAGGATCAGAATAAATTTGTATTACTATAAATCTGTTATAATTATTTAATAAATATAAAACTTTTATAGTAATACAAATTTATTCTAATTACAGGATCCTGTAATTAGATTTTTATAATTTTTGGCTTACTAGACCTCTCATTAAGAGGATTGTTTTGATAGTTAAATCATCAAATTTGGTCTAGTCAATCAAAAGTTATTAATTATTAAATATTATTAATAAATCTATAATTTTGGTCAAAAATAATTTTGCAACTTTGGCTAGAATTATACCTAAAACTTCAGCTGACCCACCCACCTACC
Organism: Gigaspora rosea; assembly: GCA_003550325.1. NCBI lineage: Eukaryota > Fungi > Glomeromycota > Glomeromycetes > Diversisporales > Gigasporaceae > Gigaspora > Gigaspora rosea. The sequence continues at coordinate 33,770 of QKWP01000029.1, forward strand.
CAGAAATTAGCTAATTTCTGGAAGCTCCCTAAAAGTACACTATTCCAAACTTTCAAATTAAAATTAATAAGCCCTATAATCATTTTTATGAATAGAACAAGAAAAACTTATTGAAAATGCACTTCCTTGATATACCAAACTTTACAAATATTGGGAAAATAACTCTAACAATGCCCAAATTAATATATAGAATATATATTCCTAATAGAGCTATGAGTCAGTACCATCTCACCAAAAAGTTATCTGAGAATAGTGAATTTCCTTGAGTCATTAAAGACAATATAAGAATATATTAGACTATATTATCTTTGCTATATAAATATATCTGATATGAATGATTTAGTGAGGAACAGTATCATCTCTGAGAATCCAAGAAATAAAGCAGGCAAATTTTCTTTTTGAACAAGACAAATTCCTTAAAGTATTAGAATTTGTCAATGAAATTTCTCAAAAATTGCTAGTATAGTTAATGACAAACTCAAATATACTTGGATCATTTAATAAAAAGCAGTGCAGATATACTTGCAAAATATTATGCCAATTTTATTAGGTCTTAAATATAAAAGATTCACTTACAAACTTAAATCGTCACCAGAAATCCAACTCAATGATGAAGGCATTAAGCTAATATAGTACAATACAATATATCAACAAATTTGAAATATTGCTTGCAGATTTAAATAAATCAAAAAAAAAAGAAAATTGTATATAATGCATTAGTATTGTGACTATCAGTTGGGAGAGCAATAATGGATATTAGTCCAATTTAGCTCTAATGATTCACTTGGTTTAAATTTATATCAATCATATACATATATAATGTCACAGAAATTAATTTATTAGAGTCAGGGTTATCACTTAATTTAATTAATCTACGTGATTGATTTAAATAAGATGTATATGATATAATTAATTAAATATCAGGGGTAATTTATTATAATAATATTAATAAAGAGTACAGTAATACAATGTGACAATAAAATAATAAAAAATAAAATAAACTGAAATCTAATTATTATTAAAACTATTTAATCAAGTCATTCTAATCTAAATCATATTCTGAGACAAGTATGAATTAAAATCATAGTAGCACAAATACTTAGGCTTTAAATACTTTCTGAGTTATTAAGAAATACTGCGCTTTTAATTTCTTTTGTGATTTCTTGTGCTTACAATGCTGCTTGTGGGCCACGAGCATTAATGCTCCAAAATAAATAAAGCATCTCTATATCATTCGTACAAGCCAAGATAACTATAGCTCATAGTGAGCCAACAACAAGAGCAAACAATTACTATTTTGGTCAACAATCCATGTACAACAATAACCGGCTTCTCTACCTAGTGCATACAAACAATTCCTGGAAATAAACATTATTTTTGCCACAACCTTGTTATTCTATATGGCTGGATCAATGGACCTTTCAGTATTACCAAATTGTATATAAGTCACAGTTAAAATTTTTAACTGTGATAGTATTAAGTTAGCATGGGCTAGCACACGATAATAATTATAAACAATCATGTACAGGTTTAAATAATTATAAAAAAAATTGTTAACTTAAGTATTAAGCTAAGCACTATGCAACATATTGTGTAATGAAAAAGTTAAAGAATTGCTTACAGAATTAGAATAATACATTAGTATTAAGTCAACAGGATGAAACTTATTGAATAATGAACAGATATTGTTATAGGGAGAAATGGATAATAATTGTTTTATATGATACAAAAGATAATAAGAAGACAGTTTACCAGAGATTTGACTTGATTTTCTTTAAGAAGAGCAAACCAACTTCCTTTTTATACTTTCTAAATATTAGAAAAACTGTAAAGCTTTAATAAACTAAAATCATATATTATTTTATCTCATCCGGCTTTAGCATGCCATGTGTATTAGGCTATATAGAGCCTGATATAACAAAATCAAAAACTAATTCTCGTATATTGAGAATATGCTTAACTGGTATTATATTATTAAAAATTTTTGCACTCAAATCTCCCTTATAATTATTACCCTATTACTCTATTCCAGCACTATCACAATTCGATTAATCATCTATAAACCTTAAACTATCCCATAATGATATTCATTCATCCCTTTCTAAATTATGATACTTATATCTACTCTATGTTATTGCTTTGTATAGTAGTTGTATTAAGACATATCTTGGATATCCAATATCTCAAACATGCCCAATGATAATATTAAGTATTCCATGCCCAATTAAGAAGTATAGTCTATATGTTCTTCAAATTGCTTATGTTAATATCAGGCTTTCACGTATTGTCAACAATCTTCTAGCCTGAAAGAGTAATAATATGGGAATATTAAATAGTTATACTTCGACTGTAAGACTTAAATTAGGTAGAGACATGAAGAGAAAGTTTAATTAGTGCTAAGGGAATTAAAGATTAGTAATATTGGAAGGAAGTTAACCCAATGAATGTCTTGGAAGGGAGGAATTCTAAATAGACAACATATATAAAAGACCAATGCATTTGCCTTGTATGTAACTTAGAATTCGTTCTCATCTTATGAATAAAGATCCAAGTGCAATTTATATATTGACCCTATATAATATTCTCATGTGATGTCCACTTCGTTTACTATCCCAATAGCCTTAACTGGCAGGACTGATATCTCCTAACTAGATAGTAACATTTGATGCCAATTGTGGGAAATTTTACATCGCACTTTAGATTTCGTCAATTTTGAACATTTATAAACAATTTCGAATAACATTCTCAAAATATTCAAAACCATGACCTCTATTATTATTTTTTTGGAAAGAACTACATACTTTGGATCTTTGCTATCAAAAATTTTTATGTCTACACACCAGAATTATTTTTTTTTCTTTTTTTTATATGAAAAAATGGACCGAATTGATCTCATTTATCTTGATTTTGGCTGCACTATTGTTGGGAAATGTTTTGCTATCTGGTCCCATGACTGATTCTTCTGAACTATCTTGACCTCTACTTACACACTCTCGACTAATCCACTAATTTTCTGCCTATAAATCCCTATTAGTATAACTACCATGTTGTAAATGAAGAATCAAAGGAAAAATTTTCTGTTCTTTTTTTCTCGTCCACAAAACTCAAGCCAAATCATATCATCTTTTTTTTTTTCTAAAGTCCTTCCAAAAATTCTTGTAAAGAAGAGTTTAAAAGACCTCAAAATCATGACTCCTATAAAGAAAAAACAGCCTATTAAAACAAAAAAATTTTTTTGAAAAATTAACTTTGAAGCTATAGCCAGTCCAGTAAATTGAGCTCAGTGGTCCACCTGATGAAAAAAATTTTTTTAATTGCACAAGACCTCTTACAATATAACTATAAACAAGAATTCTATTACATTTTGTAACATATTTATCCTTTTCGATTTCAATTTTTTTTTGATAATGCCAACATACAACCTTAACCACTACCATTAGTTCATGACGAATACAAATGCTGACCGAAGACAAATAATCTAAAATTTAAAAATTTTTTTTGTTAAGTTTGTTTGTTGAATCCAAGGGACTGTAAGTCACAAAAATAGCCTGGTACTAGCTGGAATAAGTACTATACATAAGAAGAATCAACAATGGGAACAATATTTTTTTTTTGTTAGAATTTTGAATTATTTTAGTCTTTGTTAATCAGAATTATAAATTATTTTAATTGAAGCTAGAAAGATTTATACCCTTTGAGTACTAGGACAAGGAGAATTCAACTGCATACTCTCTAGTTTGGTTAGATCATCAGATAAATTTTGTTGGCTCTTAAGGTTCTAAAGTCTCTTTGGGAGACCTAAAGAAAATTATTTTTGATACTCCATGTTCATCTTTTTACTCTAATTCCATTTTGATGCTGAGTTAATGCATGACCTCTTCTCTACTTTCATAGATGAATATTGTGACAAATTTCATTCTAATATTTTCGAAGATTCTGTTGAGGATTTCCTTAATGAATTACACTGTGTTAGTAGAAATTTCAAACTGAAGAAAACCTTTGTATTTATTTTTAATCTTCTCAGAGAAGCTTGTAAATTAAGGGAAGGAGTATGTTATACTATTAAAAATTTTTTGTAATCAAATCTTCTTTATGATTATCACTTCTGTTACTCTATTCCTGCACCATCACGATCTGATTGATTATCTGTAAACCTTAAATCATTCCACGATGATGATCATTTATCCCTTTCTAAATTATGATACTTATATCTATCCTATGTTATTGCCTTATATTAGAGTAGCTGCGCAATGCAGTCACGCTAAAACCAGGAACGTGATGTAAACTGTTAGTTTGCTTAACTGGTTATCAATTTATAAACCTCTCACTTGGAACAAGACAAACACTGAAACAACTTTCAGGTGTAAAGTATCTTTACTATATGCTTCTCTTCTCTTTATTAGTTACTATACACTTCTCTTCTCTTTATTTGTTACTATACACTTCTCTTCTCTTTATTTGTTACAGTCAAAAGACTAACTTTTACTCTTTCTATTTATATTAATTTGTAATTACATATATTGTATAATACTTATAATTCTCTAATTTTACTTTTTTCATTGTAATAAAATAAACTCTTAAATTCTACTAATAAAATCGTCTTTGTCACCATGATCAATGATCACAATACCATTGTCTAACATTATAATGCTTATCATAATTCTGGTCAACTATATTACCAAATAAGCTGTTCGAATTTATTTTTATTCTATTTTTGCACTTTTCGCTTTGTTATACATTTCGTATTAAATCATTAACAATCATTTTATAGGCAACTTAGTTTATAGACAATTAATTTACAGATAAGATAGGACCCCAAAATATACATAGATAGGTCAGGTATGAGTTTGCTTATTTTAAAGTTTTTTATACAGATCTTTTTTATTTATAGTAATTTTTTTGCTTATTTTTGAAGTTTTTTTGCAGATATTTCTTTTTTTAGTAGCCCTATAATTAATCTGACCTATCTATGTATATTTCGGGTCCTAATAAGATTATTCTACAGATGGTTACATTTAATTTACAGACAAAATCATTTTGTTGACAATATATTTAGCCAACAATTTCTTTATAAATTGCACCAGCTTTACCATAAATTCTCGAAACAACGTCCATGTTGCTATTTTGAGAATTTACAGTAAATGTAAACTTAATTCTAATGACAATGACTAGAATTAATTTGTTTGTGAAGTTTGATGTCATTAAAATATCTGCCAATAAAACAAACTTGTTTGTGAATAATTGATTGTAAAATAATCTTACCTGTAATTAAATTCTCTGCGAACTAAGTTGTCTGTAAAATATTTTTCAATAAGTTGATGCTACTAAATAGAATATTAAATAAAAACTCAATAAAATCGAAATAGATAACAATAAATACAATTTGAATCTTAAGAAAATCTAATAGTAATAAAGAATATTTTACCTGATTTCATTCCACTATATGATACATATTACTACGTTCTCAGAATAACACAAATACCAAATCTGGTATTATAATCAGTTGGAAGAGCTTGATGACATTAGGCTGGTTTAGTTTAATCGTGAACAAATTGTGATTAAGATTAAATGGTGTAATATTGAAAATTATGCTGCAATATAATTACATGATCCATGTGAATAAAAAGTAAGTAATTCTAAAGATCTATGCATTAACCCACAGAAAGATCTAGAAATGTCACATGATCTATGAACATTCATGTCTGTCTAATTTATTGATCTGCACGGCCCTGATTAATTAGATTAAATAATCTACGTAATATATTGTTAAATGCAGCATTATACAGTCAGACCTCTCTAAATGCATATTGTTGGGACCAAACTTTTGGAGGTATGCATTAAGAGAACAATAAGAAAAAATGCATTTATAGAGGTTTGGTATATATTTGGGCCAGAAAACTAATATGCATTTAAGAAGGTTATGCACTTAGGGGGATGCATTTAGAGAGGTCTGACTGTATATTAGCATACTGATAGGCCTAGTAAAAAGTTTATTCAATGTATTAAATTTAAAGATAATTAATTGATAGCATTAAAATCGCGAATACTAATAAAGTAGCAGAAGAATACTTTCAACAAATCATGTATATGAGGCCTTCATTTTCACCTTCATCTTAACTTTAGACTTCAAGTAAAATTCCCTTGGAATATATAGATAGATTTGAACTCTTCAATTCCTAGATAGAAGATTGTATTAGATTAGTTATATTATCTTAATAAAATATAACCATATCTTCATATATGTTAAATTAAACACTTATCTTGCAACTTTTATATAAAGCCTTATAAATCCTCTTGTTTAAATCGTATAAATACACACCTTAACCTAACCAAATCATTATAGTATATAGTTTATAGAGAATAAACGTTTAGTTCCCTGAATTATTTAAAGTGGTTAATTTTGGGTGTGACAATAGTTTAAAATGATAACTAACACACATAATTACAGATATAAGGGTCCTCTTTATTAATATGAATCAATATATTGGATTATTACAGAAATACTATTTACACCCTACTTGTTCTATTTCTATAAGCTAAAACCAAACCCTTATATATTTTTAATTCGTATAGGAGCTTAATTACTTGTTTGGAAATTCAAATCTCCAAACGGGTAATAAATTCTCCAAACAAGTAATTGATCACCTGTCTGGACATTTGATTACTAGTTTGGAGATTTGATAATCTGTTTGGGGCTTTGATCACCCATTTGGAGATTCACCTGACTATGCCAATAAATATACCAAAATAAGAAATAAATAACAATAAAAATAACAATACTAACTAAAAATAGAAAAAGTTGAGCATATAAAACACCACATAAATGATAGAAGTATGTTATACCAGCACTTAGATTTTTAATGTCCAATCAAATGCAAGATTTTGCGAATGTCATTCTAGATGGCAGGTAACTATACACTCTGTTAATTTACATAACTACGTTCCTAGTATAGTAGTTGTATTAAGATGTACCTCGGATCTCCAATATCTCAAACACACCCAATGATAATATTAAGTATTTCATGCCCAATTAAGAAGTATATATAGTCTATGTGTCCTTCAAATTGATTATGTTAATATCAGGCTTTCATGTATTGTCAACAATCTTCTAGCCTGAAAAAGTAATAATATGGGAATGTTAAATGGTATACTTTGGCTATAAGACTTAAATTGGGTAGAGACACAAAGGGAAAGTTTAATTGGTGTTAAGGGAATTAAAGATTAGTAATATCAAAAAGAAGTTAATCCAATGAATGTTTCGGGAGAGGAGAATTCTAGATAAACAACAAGTATAAAAGACCAAAGTATCTGCCTTGTATGTATCTTAGAATTCATTTTCATCTTATGAATAAAGATCAAAGTGCAATTCATATATTGACCCTATATAATGTCCTCATGTCATTTACTATCCTGATCAGTGTTGAAAATTCAAAAAAAATTTTATGATTTTGTGAACATAATTTTTTTCATAATGTTCATATCAAAAATAAATATGTTCACATAGTAGAATTTAGACTTTATAATATAATGACTATTTGCAATTGACCAAAAGTTGATTATATTTAAAAATAAGCTACTCACAGATTTTTTGTGTTCAAAATTGACCAAAAAATATAGTTTATTTTTGAAATATATGGTAAATATAATCTTTATATTAATAAATTATGAATAAGAAATTATAAAAATTCAAATTTATATTCATACTATGTGAACATAAAATATAAAATTTTTGATTTTTTATGTTTATACTATGTGAATATAAAATGTAAAAACATTGATTTTTTATAAAAATTTATGTTCACTGTGAACACTGTGAACATATGATTTCCAACACTGATCCCGATAGCTTTAACCAGCAGGTCTGATATCTCCCAACCAGATAGTAATACTGAATGTCACATGAAATATAGCATAGTATAAATTTATAATCAATACTAGCTGAACAGGTGGCGCTTACGTGCCACCTATATTACTTAAGATTAAAGTAAATGTATGTATGTATATAAATTTTTATTGCTATACTTATTTTAATTTTAGAAAAGAGTTGTGCTGTTATTGATTAATATTTTAATCACTTTGAAAATAAATGGCACAAATTTGTAGCAATAAACATATTATTATCGCACATGCTAAAATTGCCTACTGTGCCTATTTGCCGCACTATATAGTATATGAAATTAGAATAAATAGTAAATATTCATAGCTTGATTGCTTAATTTAATTACTCAGAATTATTAAAATTCTTTATACTCACAAATTAGACTGTTTAAGTTAAAATTTTGTTTAGCATTATTATTTTTTTTTGTATTTATACAAATATATAAAATAAAATATAATGATCTGAAAATTCTCAATATAATTGAAACATTCTTATTACTATTGTGACCATTATATCGGCTAATTTGCCATATATATTTGTTTAATTTGAGAAGAATTCAGGTAGGGTATCGTTAAACGAAAATAAACTTCAAATAGCTTATTAAGAATAAAGTCAATTAAAAGTAAAAATTGTTAATAGCTTATTTTAGATATTTGACTTAATGAATATTATTTGTACTCACAGATCGAAATGAAATTAAATTGCAAATATTCATAATTTAACTAAGTTTATGAACTCTGTTCCTAATATATCATTTTAAAAAACCATAACAATGCACTGTTACAAATTCGAAATTGTGACATTAGAGATTCAAATTTCCTGATTAGTTTACCCATATTTGTATATAGAACTTCTTTCCTTTATTTCGTATAGATAGCTTTCATTTCTATTTTTGTATAATACTTTAAATGTTAGTCAATATATGTATAAACTTGATGATTAATATATAATCGTTGCCCCTTTTTGTAAAATCTTCATAACACATTAACGTGTTAGCGTATGCATATTAAGAGCACAGTTTATAAATATTCTCGATAGCACATTGTCGCCCCCTTTTGTAAAATCATCATAACACGTTAACGTATTGGCACATATGTTTGTTAAGAGCACAGTTTATAAATATTCTCGATAGCATATCAACGTTTTAGGCTTAGTAGCACCATTGTTGAATAGCATGTAATATGTTAAGCAACAGACTAACGTGCCAAACAACACATTAATGTGTCATATATTAAATTCAAATGTATATAAACGAATGAATTTGACTTCAACAAAGAGAGGCATGTAGAGAAGTCCCTTTGATTTTACTTAATTGATAATCCGGTTATGATCGGCACTATTTTATATATACAATTTGGGGTAGAAATTTACCGATTTAATAAGATATCATTTAAAATACATAAAGTCACACGTTTGACAAATCTCCTACAAATAAATAATTCCGTATAACAAAAAAAGACAATTTGTACAAAAATGGTTGTAAATATATATTTTTAAAAAAAATTTGCGTTACTTTGACAAAAAAAAGACTTTTATTATATATGAACGTCAGATTCCAACAACTTTTATTATATATAAAAATTGAATTTCACTATATGACGCTTCATATATGAAGTAATATGAAAAACAAATCATGTGCTAGAGGTTTCAGACACCTCTAAAGAAAGCCTTGCCATATTTTGCTTCCACTTACGACTAAATGTTGTGATCCAATTATTGATAGTAGATACTTTCGGGACATTACTTTGGTCAATTTCACCACGTTGAGCCCGTTTTAACAATTCTTTATACATTTCTTCACCTGATATTTTGTTATTATTATCTACTGTTCCTGCATGAAACATATTTTCTAATAAACTTCTAATTTGTTTAGTCATTCGTTTCCAAGGTTCTCTCTGATTATTTTTTTCATTTTCAGCTAAGGCCCAACCTGACGAATACCTATCATGACTGAATTGGAAATAGATACATGTATATGGATTATTCATTATTTAAAACATCCGTTTAATATTGTACTATATACAGTATATATTACCTTTTTGATGAGTAAATATCCGTTTGTGTCAGATCAATTGTATTTGGAGTATGCATTTACTAAAATTTATAACACAATATATTATCTGTAGAAAGCAAGTACATTGGCTTTGCTAAAACTCAAAAGCAAGGTAATTCCTAAAACCTTTTTTTTTTTTTT
>QKWP01000029.1:44188-74629 GCA_003550325.1 Gigaspora rosea
TAGTAAATTTTCTGCATCTTTATAAATACGCCATAATGTTTAGTACAAATGAGAATTCCCTAATTCATTTGTACTGATAAGTACTTGTTATTGGTTATGTTGTGGATTATAACTGATAATTCACTAGAGTACTGTTTTTATGACGTGGTCGAAGTCACGGCATAATTCAGTATTTGCTATGAAGAAATCAGCAATTATCAGCTACAATTTGACCGTCTTATGTGAACACTGAACGATTTTTGTGTAAGTTATTCGGCCTCCTTCAAATACAAATACACAAATTTTCATTCACCTCTTAAGAGGTGATGAAAATTTGTGTATTGTATTAGGAGATGGCCGAATAACTTACACAAAAATCGGTCGATGTTCACATAAGACATATCAGATAAGTGTGGTTATTAACTTTAGATTTTAGGAATTTTGGTATCATACCGATATATAGAAAATTTTCAAAGGTACTTCCGCAAGCCAAGATACTTTCGGTAGGCAATCTTAGCTAATAAGATCTTACCGTCAAGTTATCCTGATATTCAGTATTTGATTTATTCGTTATATTTTTATCTAATAACGAACAAATAATTAAATTTGGATCAACAGATTAAGGTATAATTGTATAAATATATACTTTGAGTATTTGGTGTTGGCATGGTCCAAGACTTAGAAGGTGCGGTATGCTCCGATAGCAATGGTTCTGACTTTTTAAAAATATGTTCTTTTGTAATTTTTATAATTTGTTCAGGAGTATATTTTTTCCATAGCCCTAACCCTAGTAATGACCTAGCCAAAATATATCCGGCTTCTTCTTCCTTATCCAGCCAAGTCCACTCGTGCCAATTAGAAATTCCATGTATCGTTCCGAGTTTGTTATTTGCTTTATTTAGTTTGATTAATGAATACTTATTATTTTTTTAACTTAGAAAAAAACAAATTATACAAACCCTCACGATTAGATATGATATTTGCGATGTGAGTCCCTGCCAAGTCTTTTATTGCCTCCTGTATTTTCTCACCCGATTCAATATCATGTCCCATTTTTACCCATCGTTTTATAGTGTGTGTTAACTAAGCAAATATGTGTAGTAATAAATAGCTTATTAGAATTTACTAGTTACAAAAGTGAAAATTTATTTATACCTGGGCGTGGTGTGAGTTCATTGCTGTTTTTGCTTCGCCCGCCTCGAGAAAAATCCATTTACGTACTGAAATTCCATACCATTCCTTCCAATGAGCCATTAATATCATTAATTCTGTGTTGTGATAATGTGGTCCATTGTCCGAAAAAATACAAATCCATTTTGGTTTTTTTTCAATTGTTTATATTACTCAATGAAGTGAAGACGCAGTAAACCACGCATCTTGTTTACTATCGCCACTCCAATGATCAAATGCATGGATATTAATTTTACCAGTATCAGAATCATTTGTATACATTAAGACTGAATGGAGTGACCATCCACGTTTACCAAAAAACTCTGCCTTTGTTTCTCAAGATTTTTGACACAAAATTTTTATTTTATAGTCAACAATTATTAATGCGCCATCCGAACCAAGTTGTGCAAGATTAGCACTTAGTTGAGCATTAAGGTACGTTTTACGTGCATGATGAGCTTGGAAATATATAAGTTTAGTTTGATACTCATTTAGAGGCTCAAGAATCTCTGCAGGGGTATTATCTTTTATTCATCCAAAAAAAATAAATAAGTTTTCATAATTTTCACAGATTGCTGAATGAACTAGACTACAATCACCAAATGCGTGCTATAAACAATGACTTATACAAGGTTCGTGCATAGCATAATCTAACGGATTAACAGTAAGTTTCACGGCATAATCTCTTCGCAAATATCGGTTTAAAGTTTGTGCTTGAATGCTAAATTTATCCTATATTTAAGCAAAGAACACAATTAATATCTGCATACAAATGTATATGTTTGTATATGGGAACACCCACGGCATAAGCAGGGGATGGGACTATATAATATATAGTCCCATCCCCTGCTTTTGCTGTGGGCATCCCCATATATGCCTGTTATTGCCAAGTTGATAGTGAAGAATCTTCACGATTATCATATATTATTATATTTCTAATCGAAATATAATAATTACATGATAATCGTAAAGATTCTTCACGATTAATAACAAAATTTTAGGTTGCCATACAAGATGTCTAGTTGATAAGAAGCTGCCCTAATACTGCCTTTTAAAAACACCCTAGCTGATCTGAATAGAACTGTACAAGCATGATTTATGAAAGTATTTCAGTACTTTCAAAAATACTGATATTTGTAAGTGTATATAGAAGACTATGATGAAAGTATGTAATACATACACTATAAGCATAGTTCTGCTGTGTACCTATCCGAATAATATCTGTACTATGAAGAGATATATATGTACTATGTACACTAAGAACTGAAGGCAGTATCATATGATGTGGAATATTATATGAACAAAAATTACGAATATTGATTCAAGATAAGTAGTAGATGCCATGATACAACATTGTATATACATATATATATATATTATATATTATGCGTATATATAATATGTATATACAGTACATATATTTTATTTACGCACCTGAAGATCGATATTACTAATATGTAGCTTTAAAAGCTTTTCGATTTCTTCAAACACCTCATATCCAAGTTCATTGCAAGTTGAACATATACCACCAAGATTATCTTTATATAGCGAGTCATAAATGATGTACGTTGCATTCCATTTGGATATTTCTCATGAAATTTTTCCCATAAGGCTTTTTTATAGTTTTGAAGATATAAAATTGGCAAGCCAGTTGATGTTTTAGTTCTATACGATGACATATTAACATTTTTTTTGTCAGAAAAAAAAAAGTTCAAATTGATTTAGTTGTTCCTCTGTTAATTTTACACGATGAATTATAGGTTTAACAAGGGGGTGCACTATGACCATAAGATTTCGCATATTTGCGAGCTTCAGAGATTGTATGATGGCCAACCTTATTAACATTAGGTAATTAATTTATAAGTTTACATATGTTATTAATTTACCAAAAAAAGCTTACACCTAAATTTTCTTCTAATTCGTTATAAGTAAAATCTTCAGCAATTATTGATAAAATACGTCGTTTTTCCATCCAAAGTTTTTTTATTACTATTTAAAGCACGTAAAAAAGAGTTTCAAAAGGTATGTGTTGCATTCGGCATGTGAATAGGTATACTTGTCAAAAATCCTAATTTATAGAATTGTTTAAGTATTGCAAAATCGTGATCTGGTGGATCAGATTTTGTCCAAAATTGATACTAATAAAGTGAAAATAAGTCTATTATAGAACTGTTATAAATACACATCACACTGGTTATATCGATATTTTCGAGACATCAGTAAAAAAATTCAAAATGTCGATATAGTGAATTATACTGACATTTTTGAGACATTAGTAAAAAATCCAAAATGTCGATACAGTGAATTATACCAACATTTTATATTAAAATTTTGAAAAAAATTGTCGGTAAAGAAAGATTTTACTATGATGTCGTTATAATCAGATGTCGGTATAACCAGAGCGATGTGTATTAGGATAGAATTTCATAATGTTATAAGTATTAGGTAAAATTTTTATTATGTACCTTTGATTCTGCATATGACCAAGGCGTTATATCATGGGCACAAGCAGCGTGAAACATTGATCGCTATGCATTTAGTTCTCGATTATTAAACTGATAGTCTTTTGGTTATAATAGATTAAGTGCAGAATTTAGTTCAATAATATTACTTTCTTGCACTAACCAAGTAATAAAAAGATCGTGCCAGCTAATATTAGAAAGTGTTCTTCATTTTATATAGTAATCGTAAAGGGTTTTGATAAAAGAAAAATCATTCCATTGATTTGGTGTGCAAGTAGGAATTCGGTGTTGTTTTATTAATTGTTGAGTAATATTATAATCAAGACCAAAAAGTTGAACACCATTGTACTTATTAATACTAAAATTCTCCCAAACATTATTCGGTGATGCTCCTTCTACTGCCTTTTTTAATTGTGAATCTTGATAAACTTCAACCTTACATATATCGTCCTCTATAGACGAAATATATAACACTTGTTTTTTACCATACATATGAATTAACGATGATTGATAACCTGGGCCACCTTTATTCCAATCTTCTTGAGAGGATGACCCGATCCCAAAAACAAAAATTTTAATTTGACCCAAATTAAAAAAAAGGAAAAAAAAGGTACATCAATTAATAATTGCGAAATGATATCGCAATCTGTCCATCCTATAATAAGTGGGCCCAAATAACGGGTTTTGGTATTAAAAATACGTGTATAAATCGAAGAAATTGCAGTACTTGGATTATGAACTGGAGTTTCACTATAAAAGGCATCACTTTGACAAGTATAAACGGGTAAGTAGGGATTATTAGAATGACCAACTGTTATAGTAATAATAAACTCACGATCATTAAGAATAACTTTAGTTTTTTGTCCTATACGAATAGGAAAGTATGTTATGTCTTTGTCATTAAAAATCTTATTTGTTCTCCACCAATAACGAGAATAAGGAACATAATGCAAAATTTCATCCAAAACACCTATTTCTAATAAAGTAACCTGAGCTTGACGTACTCTTTTTGCCATTTTGTACTTGACCTTCAGATTCCAACGCTATAATAAAATTTATTATATCGATTATCCCCAATTTTTATAATGATTATCATGTAATTAGTGCCGATCATAACTGAATTAGCAATTAAGGAAAAATAAAGGAAGTAAGCTAGTATAGCACTGAAGAGACCTTTATTTGAGTAAATTAAAAATTATCTCCTAGTAACATTTGAGTCAGATTGGTCAAATGTATACACTCTCTTTAATAAAGGACAATTCAGTGAAGAGTTAACAAACTCAGTTAGAGTTCAAGCCTTTAAAATTAGAGTAGAAGCGTTAGCTCTAGTGATTATACCGAAAGATCCTTGAATTAATAAACTGTTGTTATTATAGTAAACTAATAACCTCACAAATTACAAACCATCTTTTGTTTTTTTCTATTTCTTTTTTTTTTTAGCCAACGATTTTTATTATATGTTTGTAACTAATAGTTTAAATTCGTATATTATTAAAAATGTAAAAAAAAGATATATAATCAAAAAGAAATATGAAAATTCTGGATCAACCTGTCGGAAATCTAAAGAAATAGTATAAAAGTATAAATAAGAACCGGGAGTAAATATTTATTTAAGGCTCAGTTCATGTGATTTTAAGATATATTTAAGCCACCTTAATTCACATGCTCGAATTTTTTGGCAATTTCTCATTGGTACGTACGAACAGGTACGTTTATATTTATTTAATGCATAGAGAATAAAACCTGTTTTGAGTGTAACAGGCATCAAAAATGTAACTTTTAATGTGGTTGGTACACGATACTCGTTTAATAGATAGTACATATAAGGGTTTTTTAGCCAGTGACCTTTACACTTTGTTTGTAACTAATAGTTTAAATAGTTTAAAACTTGTATATTATTAATAAAAAATAAAATAAGATATTTAATCAAAAAGAATGTTGAAATCTTGGATCAGCCCGAATTTGAAATCTGAAGAAATAGTATAGAAGTATATATAAGAACCGGGAATAAATATTTATTAAGGCTCAGGTTTAAGATATATTCAAATTCACATGCTCGAATTTTTGGCAATTTCTCATTGGTATGTACTTACGAACCGGTATGTTTATATTTATGCTTATAGAATAAAACCTGCTTTAAGTATAACAGGCATCAAGAACGCAACTTTAATAGCGGACGGCACACGATGTTCTTTTAACATATAGTATAAGATTACTTTTGCCCATAACAATATTAATGACAAAAATCTGAATCTCCTGGGTCAGCCTAAATCCAACCAAACTAACCAACCTAAACAACCTATCGAGAGAGCATAAAGAATCGGCAAGTGGATAATTCAAGGCTTTGGTCATCGATAGTTGAATAATCCCTATCAGCAAACAATAACCACAACCCTATAAAAAAAGTGGTCCGGGGTGTGGTACGGGTTGTGTCTGGAATCCATGGAATGGCACGGTCGGAGTGGTACGTATAGAGCTGTTGACGGAATATCACGGTAAAAAGTGGTACGGGGGAGGTGGCACGTTATGACACGACATACGTAATGGCACCTTCATTTCACGGAATGATACATGTCGAAGGTGGTACGTGTTGGCTCATTTCACGAAGAGCGAAAGATCAATATACGATTTTTTTTAAAAAAATTGCGATATCTCATAATTTCACTAATGAAACTGCTCTGGGTGTCTTAACAAAAAAAATTCCTTGCAAAATTTTGATACATGAGCAGTTGTTAGTTTGTTTATATTGTATTGATTGTTGATATAAATTTATGTAATCTACTTGTATGTATTTTTTTTTTTATTACACGTTAATTCACGTTAATTACCCGGCCAAATCCCGTGCCATTTGGACTAGTAAAGTGTTGCAAAACCCGAGCCATTAACGGTCCATTTTGTATGGGCATACAGTCCACCAAGGGCCAAAATCCGAGTCAATCCAAACCTCCTACGTACCAGATACGGGTTTAATCCGTGCCACCAAAACCCGTGCCTTTACTCAGCCAACCTGTATCTTTACGGTCCATTTTTATTATAGGGCAACTATTTTAGTGTGTCGAGACAGTTGGAAAAAAATTATAGCAGTTTTCAGTATATTGAGACTGTGTAATGATTCAATCACGTGCGCAAGATTTACAGACAAATAATCATACTACTATACTACTTAGTAGTAGATCGAGAATTCAAGGCCTTAATTATATACTTTTAATTACTTAAAACAGATTATATATGTTATCTTCAGCTTACTTTTTAAAATGATTATACAACTAATAATGATTTTCCCATCATGCCCATACATCAGGGATATCTATTTTATCCATTATAATCATTATGCACCATTTACGGGTTTTACTAATTTTACTGCCAAAAAAATTATCTCAGAAAATAATCTAAATAGCTGCCATATTCGGCCTGCAGCACATCGATTACCATGTGTTACTAGATATGTTTTTGGGGCTCACAATATCATGTAGATTAAAAAATAATCAGAAACTGAATCAAAGAATGCATTAACATTAAATCAATGAGGTGGACCTTATCGCATAAGGGATAGATTCGATAAATACTGTCAGATTTAAATAAACTATTAGAAATTACAATTATTGATGCATTGCATTGAGACATTGTGAAACATCCTATCTTACATTGAACAGCCACTTACAAAGTAAATTAATCATTAAAAATTGGTCCCATACTGGATACAAATCAAGTTGTTGTGAAACTTATCGCATAATAAATAAAATGAAGAATTGCCAATTGAACCTAATTGCGCATAGGTATTGGAATTTATGAAGCAACTTATCGCATGATGAAAAATGCAAAGAGTCATTTGCAGAGTTAAACATGATATTAGAAACTGAATCAAATAATGCATAGGTGTTAAGTCAACATAGTGCAACTGATCGCATGACGAATAAATAATGAATTGCTTGCAGAGTTAAACAAATTATCAGAATTAAATTATCGCGAGTAACTTATCACCTAATGGATAAATACGAAAAGTCATTTGTAGATCTAAATGAATAACTAAAGATCGAACAAAATAATGTACACATAACAGATAAATATAAAGAGAAACTTGCAGAATTAAATAGATCACTAGAATCAAACTTTGGTGTATTGACATTAGAAATTTGCAGAGCAACTTATTGCAAGACAAAGAGTCATGCACAGGTTTAAACAAATAATCAGACTAAATGATGCAAGGGCATTAAGTCAATATAATGTTGCTTATCATGTGAAGAATAAATATGAAAATCACTAATAGGTTTAAGCAAGTCATTAGGAATCAAGATAAACATTGCATGGATATTAAATCAGTGCAGGAGACCTATCACATGACAAACAGATACAAAGAATTACTTGAAAGTCGTTAACTATCTCATTATATGAGGAATAAATATAGAGAATCACTCAGGATTAGACAAACCAACAAAAATCGAGACTAGCTTGACCAGCCAGGCAAACTTTTAAGAAAAGCCAGGTAGAAATTATGTCAGATAATGCATGGATGTTAATTCAATGTAATCAGACTATTTATTGCATATGGAATAGATATGAAGAATCACTTTCAAAAATGAACAAGGCATCAGAAATCAACCTACCGATGTGTGGATGCCAAAAAATCATGAAGCAACTTATCATAATATGAATAAATACAAAGAATCAACACCTGAAATCAAACACAATTATGCATGGGCGTCAAAGCAACATGAAGCATGATGAATAATTATGATAAATCACTCGCTGCTTATCTTATTAAAGCAATTTGACAAAGCTTTAATATTCGCATTTATTGGGCTGAAAAAAAAAAAGTTGGTTAACAAAAATCCTCAAATCATACCAGCAAGGCACTAAGGTAACAGATTGCACCGAAGCCATGACAGAATTAGTACTGCCACCAATAGCCAAAGCTAGGAGATGAAGCCTACAATATACCCAAGCAAATCTTTCATGATTCGTGCAACATTCTGATTGACAATCATTATACAAACTTTGGAACCTGATCGTTGTCAGAATCCAAAAAAAAAATATATTATTGCAAGAAAATAAACAAATCACATGTAGTATAGTGTTATGGCCACATATTGAATGATAAGATCTGGACACTAATGATACTAAACAGCAATGGCAAATGTACAACTATATCCTAAAAATAAAATTTAAAAAAAATAAAAAATAAAAAAATAAATAAAAAAAAAAACTTGAAACAAATCAACCACAAGCTTGCCACACGCCTATACAGAAATGGCAGAATTCTACTTTTCTAATCATTGGAATCCATGTAGAATCTGCCATTTCGTGCTAGCTTAAATCTCTTATCAAAGCCGGCCTGCTTTATAAAGTGTGGGAAACACCGGCTGATGCTAATAAGCCTTAATATCTGGTGCACGCTATTCAGATGCATCCAAATAATAATAATAGAGGCCGGCCTACTTTATGCAGTGTGGGAGACAACCGGCTGATGCTACGCATTGCGATTCAAACCAGACGGCAATCCCTCTGGGAGTATTGCACTATACATCAATCACGCTGATGTATGCTGCAAATTCTCAATAATATCATTCAATAAAGTTTGATATCTGGCATTACTAGCCAGTTGTATTCCAAGCAATAATATATCACATGTGTGCAATGCTTTTCGTTCAAGTTGACTTATGCAGTAAGTCAACAGATCGAAAAGATGGCTAAGCAAGGATATGCTGTGGCAGTCCAGTTATGCCATGATCAACCTTTAATCCTGATCGGGAATACGGAGATCACACATGAAATCAGATAAGTAGATCTGAATTAGCTGCCTAATTTAGGGTCGCAATAGAATGCTAACAATATCTTCATTGTCAGGGGTAAGTATAAGAAGACACATGCTGCGAGCAGACCAGCTGCCATCTCCGCTAGAAGCAATGTTTGCACCCAAACCCTCCCATATGAATTTACATAGAATCCACGTAGAATCTGCCATTTCGTGCTAGCTTAAATCTCTTATCAAAGCCGGCCTGCTTTATGCAGTGTGGGAAACCACCGGCTGATGCTAATAAGCCTTAATATCTGGTGCTCGCTATCCAGATGCATCCAAATAATAATGATAGAGGCCGGCCTGCTTTATGCAGTGTGGGAGACAACCGGCTGATGTTACGCATCGCGATTCAAACCAGACGGCAATCCCCGGCGCGGTTATGTTTGCATTTCTGGGAGTATTGCACGTCTCGGTTTATATATCAATCACGCTGATGTATGCTGCAAATTCTGCAAATTCTCAATAATATCATTCAATAAAGTTTGATATCTGGCATTACTAGCCAGTCGTATTCCAAGCAATAATATATCACATGTGTGCAATGCTATTCGCATGCATTAATCTCATTTTTATGAATTTACCTAAATAGGAAAAAAACAAAATAGCGTAATAACTACATCTCAATATCTAATCGTTCCTCAACTTCATTAATTTTTCGTATCATTCAATTTTTTTTGGTGAGACGAATCGGATATACTAAAATTGATCAATTCCGATTAGTGAATCGCAAGTGTACCACAATATCCCGTACCATAATATCTGACCTTCCTTTATAACAATAACGATGATGATAAAATATAATTATTACTATTGTATTACAGTCGGCCCTCCCTAAATGCATCCCCTCTAAGTGCATGACCTCCTTAAATGCATATTGATTTTCTTGCCCAAATATATACTAAACTCCCATAAATGCATTTTTTATAATTGTTCTCTAAATGCAAGCCCTTAAAAGTCTGGTCCCGATAATATGCATTTATGGAGGGTTGACTGTATGTAAAATACGCATGGTGCCCATATTTATGGCTGATCCCAATATTAATTAACCAGTCAACTAACTGCTTGGCTCCTTGTGTTAATGTTTTTTCGAATTTGGTTCCCTAAATTTAATTATTGTTTAGCTCCTTATTATTAGAACTTTCGAAAGCTTGTCTCCCTTGGCAAATGAATTCTCTATAATTATACAGAGCGAAAGATACATAAACCATTTCTAAATCAATATAAAATAAATACGGAACATTTAATGTGATATCTAAAATTTTTTTAAAATTATACAAGGCAAACATGTCATTTCTTAAAAGGTTTAAAACTTCTCAGGATAGAAAGATTAATGGTATGTAAAGAAATTTTTAATATGTTAGCGTATAAACATAGAATTGATAAAATGAATATGTAGGGCATACGGTGTTTAATCCTCGAAATTCAATACGTGTTATTCCAAATGGACCTGGTGGATATATTGCCCGCGGAGTTATCTCCAGAAGGCTATGCCTATATGAAGAATCACTTGAGGATTTTAAGATAGCACTTTCTATTGAGCCCAATAATTTGTATGCATTAACTAATCGTGGTATTACATATCTAGAATTAGAAAAATATGAAGAATCTCTTAGAGACCTGAATAAAGCATTGGAAATTGATCCAAACTTTGCACTTGCACTTAGTCATCGTGGAATTTTTTATAAGAAAACTGGCGACTATAATAAATCACTTCTAGATCTGAACAAAGCGTTGGAAATTAATCCGAAAGATATTCGCTCACTCGAACAACGTGGAAGTGTTCACAGAATTTTACGCCACTATAGAGAATGTTTAGAAGATTTAAATTCTGTGCTAAAAATTAGTCCAAATGATGTGAATGCACTTGTATTTCGTGGAATTGCTTATGGATATTTAGGCCGACATGAAGAATCTCTTATCGACTTAAATAAAGCATTGGAAATTGATGAAAACGTATTCGCACTTTGCAACCGTGGAATTACTTATAAAAATTTAGGTCAATATGAGGAGGCGCTCGTGGATTTAAATAAGTCAATAAACATTGATCCAAAAAGTGTGACCGCACTTCATCAACGCGGAGATACTTATAGGCTATGTGGTCAATACGAAAAATCTCTTGAAGATCTGAATAAAGCATTGGAAATTGATCCAAATGATGTGTTCTCACTTATAGGTCGTGGAGATACTTATAGATTATTAGGTCAATATAATGAGTCTCTTAAGGATTTAAATAAATCATTGGAAATTGAACCAAATAATGGATCTGCACTTATAAGTCGTATTGAAACTTATAAACAATTAGGTCTTGATAAAGAATCACGTGCAGATTTAAAAAAATCGTTACGAATTAGGCCAATTAATGAAACTGCGCTTAAAATTTTAGAAACTGATCCAAATAATGTCACTGCCTTAGAAGTTCATAGAAAGGCAAAAAATAAACACATTAACCAGTATTTAAAAGAAAATTTTTAATAATTGGACATCAAATAATGAATTTATTGATCAAGTTATTCGAAATTGCCAAACTGTTAATTTAGATCCGGATATAATTGTTGAATGGATACCTTTTGAAAATTTTAAAGATGTCAATTTTAAAACAAAAGGTGGATTTGGTTCTATATATACTGCTGTTTGGAGTGATGGTTGGATTCTTGATTGGGATGAAAAAAGCTCAAAATTGATAAGAACAGGAGCAATCACAGTTGTCTTAAAATCATTAGATGATTTTATTAAATTAAATGATGAAAATCTTGAAGAGGTATGTTATTCTTGTTAATCTAAAATTCTTGAATTATAATACTATACATTAATTTAAGCTGACATATTTGATAATTTATCAGGTAATATCCAATCTAATTTCGAATTTAGGGTCATGTGGCGTTAAGTGTTATGGGCTAACAAAAAATCCAGATAGTTCCAAATATTTGTTGGTTTTAAAATATATGGAGAATGGAGATCTTGAATCCTGTTTATTAGATAAAAATAAGGAATTCAATTGGAAAGAAATATATTCATTACTTCAGCAAATATTTAAACAACTTCACGCTCTTCATAATTCTAATATGGTGCATAGAGATCTTCATCCTGGAAATATTCTTTCTGATCAAGAAAAATGGTTTATTAGTGATTTTGGATTTTGTGGGCCCGTAGATAAAATCTGAATAACATATATGGACGTCCTGGATATGTTGCCCCTGAAGTTATTCATAAACAATGTTATACAACCAAGTCAGATATATATAGCATGGGGGTAATTATGTGGCAACTTGTAACTCGGAAAAATCCATATGCTGAGTTTACTGACGCGTTTGGAATCCTTGATCCGTCAAGCATAATAATCCTTGATCCGCCAAACATAATTGGGCTATCTACTACATATGAACGTATGATGAAAAAATGCTTGGATCCTAATTCTGAACAAAGGCCATATGCACAAGAATTATTTGGTTTTTTTGATAAGATGCTTGGACAAATTAGCAATGGTAAATCGAAATTTTATTTTGAATTCAATTAATGTCGCGGCTGATGTCGAAAATTGATAGGAAATTTTAATTTTTTGGAGTGTATTTTCTTACCGTATAGTTCTGAAATTAATCGCCACCCTCTCTACCAATTTTTTGAATCTCAGATTAGCGGG
This sequence comes from Gigaspora rosea, assembly GCA_003550325.1. Lineage (NCBI taxonomy): Eukaryota > Fungi > Glomeromycota > Glomeromycetes > Diversisporales > Gigasporaceae > Gigaspora > Gigaspora rosea. The sequence continues at coordinate 57,234 of QKWP01000029.1, forward strand.
AAAATTTGGCCAAAGATCTTATTACAATTTCTGCTAATCAGAGATTAAAAAATTGGGGTAGGGGTGTGCTTAATTTCGTAACTATACTTTTTTTTTACAATTAGGTTAGGATCAAATGAATAAGCACTGAAAAATAGGGATGAGAAGTAGTGCTTATTCATGATAAAATTCGGTATGTGGATTTTAGTAGATTTAATAGATTTAAATTAAAGAGCAAATTTCAGCATCAGTCAGCCATGACATCAGCTATAACAATTAATATAACAGATTAAAATGAAATTAGATTGAGATGAAATATGGGACTTCTTTAACTCTTTAGAGCTTACTATTAGAAATTTGTTCAAAATTTTCAAAAGGAACACGGCAAAAATTTTTATTACGACATTATTTTATTTCAATTTGATTCATTTTAATCTTCCACAATAAATATAAAACAAATAAATTAATAATAAAATAATGTATTGCAGGAAGTGCTGAAGGTAAAGCTTTAAATAACAATTTTAAAATGATAATGAATATATTGACAATATTATATTTCTTTAGATATTCAAGTTCAAATTTCATATAATTATAATATCGCAGACTTACAAAATGGTGAATATTGATTTATTATTTAACAAATTGGTTTTTTATATAACAAATAATATTAAAAAATTTGAATGTATAGATTATACAAAAGATAAAATTTGTTATTTATTATCACCAAATTTTAAATCAAACAGTAATAAAGGTAAAATTTTTATTTAATATCGGGTTTACTAAAATGCACCTATGGCGTTGAACACCATGTTACACAAAACTATTAGAATAGCCAATCAAAATTTAAGATCAGGTGTAACATAAAAATTGTTTTTTTTGTTTATTTTTTAAAAAAACATTTATAACTTAAAATTTTGCTTATGAAACCGCCTTTGGGGCTCTAATAAAAAAAATTCCTTGCTAAATTTTGGAAATTTATTTTTTGTTTCGGTAATTATAAAATGCACCTATGGTGTTGAACACCATAGGTAAATTAGATTTGCAAATTCGTGTAACAAAAACAAAAACAAAAAATAAATTTTTATTACTTTAGGGTTAGGGTGAGACCTGGGATCTTTATTAGAGCCCCAAAGGCGGTTTCATAATCAAAATTTTAAGTTATAAATGTTTTTTTAAAAAATAAACAAAAAAAACAATTTTTATGTTACACCTGATCTTAAATTTTTGATTGGCTATTCTAATAGTTTTGTGTAACATGGTGTTCAACACCATAGGTGCATTTTAGTTGTTTTATAAAAGTTTATTTTTTTTGTTTTTGTTACACGAATTTGCAAATCTAATTTACCTATGGTGTTCAACACCATAGGTGCATTTTATAATTACCGTTTAACAGCCTAATTTTGATTTAGATTAAACAATATTATTATTTTTCTGTGGTTTATTTTTATTCTAACAAATTTGATTTTTATACAATAGAGAATTCTGAATATGTGCACAATAAAAGTGATATTTTATTTGAACTAAAATTATTGCAAAATGATTTAAATAAAAATTTACAAGAAAATTTAGTAACTACTAAAGGTAAAAATTTATAAACAATTTATTGAAAATTATTTAGTAATTACAGATTGTTCTAAAAAAAATTTCTTAAATAAAAAGATAATAATGTGCAAAATAAAAGCGATAATTTATTTGAACTAGGATTATTAAACTCTAAATTTCAAGTTTTGAATGTTAAAACACTAGACTCTTCATCTCAGGCTTCAAATTTTACTAATGGTAAATACGTTAATTAAGGCACAAAATTATGTATAAACCTATTTTAATTTTATGTTTTTACATAATTACATAAACCCTATTTGTATCAATATATCCTATCGATACAGGAATATTTAATTGCTATACTAACAAATTATTTTTGTATAGATATAAATAGTAGAATAATCACCTATTTAGAAAACAGTAAAGGTAGGTATAGTTTAATAAGTTCATATAGTACAATTTTTTCAAATAGATCATAAATTAAGAAGATGAATAATTTATTAATATATTTGTGAATATTAATATTTCTCTAGATCGTTTGAAACTTAAAAATGGTAATTTCTATTATTATCAATACATTTTATCAAATATCATTATTAACGGATTTCAATCAAAATAGAAATTGATGAATTTGATTCATATCTCACAAATAAGGATGCTAGTTATAATTTAAACCAATATAGAGAATACCTTATAAATTTTGGAAACTCGCCAAGAATTAACGAAGTTGATGTGTCATCACTTATAAAGCGTAGCGAAGCTTATAGGATGCTGGGTCAATATGAAGAATCGCTTGTAGATTTGAATGCAGCATTAAATATTGAACCAAATAATGAGTTGGCACTTAAATATCGTGCAGAAATTTATAGAAGATTTCGTAGATTTGAAGAGTCACTTTCTGATATAAATAAGGTGCTGAAAATCGATAAAGATAATGCAATGGCGTTGGTAATTCGTGGAGTTGTTTACTTTTCATTAGGTCGACATGAAGAATCGCTTACAGATTTAGACAGATCATTAGAAATTAAGCCAGATAATCCATTTGCACTTACGTATCGTGGCGAAAATTACTTTAAGTTATGTAATTATGAAGAAGCACTTGCTAATTATAATGGGGCACTAAAGATTAAGCCAAATCATGCAGTAGCGCTTTTCGGTCGTGGATTGACTAACTGTTTGTCAAGTCGATATAAAAATTCAGTGGAAGATTTTGAAAAAGTGTTGGAAATTGATCCAAATAATGCGGATATTCTTAGGATTCGTGGAAGGATTTACAGTGAACTTGGCCAATATGAAAACTCACTTGTAGATTTGAACAAGGCATTAGAAATTAAATCAGATAATGCACTTTTATATATAATTCGCAGTTATACCTATGACCAGTTGGGTATATATAAAGAATCTCTTGCCGACTTAAATAGAGCTTTGGAAATAGAGCCAAATAACTTAGATGCAATTTATGAACGCGGACTTATTTATCACCGGCTTTGTGCATTTAATGAATCACTCTCAGATTTAAATAGGCTTTTGGAAGCTAATCCAGATAAGGTTGAAGCAATTAGCACTCGTGCAGATATTTATAGAATGTTTGGTCAACTTGAAGAATCACTTAAAGATTTTAATAAGGTATTAGAGATTGCACCAAATGATATATTTGCACTGGGTAATCGTGGCGATACTTATAAGATGTTAGGTCGATATGAAGAATCACTTGTAGATTTTAATAGAGTATTAGAAATTAAGTCGGATGATGCATTTGCATTTGGTAGTCGTGGTGATCTTTACAAAAAGTTAGGCCGATATGAAGAAGCACTAATAGATTTTATTAGAGCACTAGAAATTATGCCAAATGATGCATTCGCACTTAGAAATTGTGGCCATACTTATTTAATTTTGGGTCACTATTCAGAAGCGTACGCATATATAAATAAATCATTAGAAATTGAGCCAAATAATGCATTTGCACTTGTGCATCGCGCCCATCTTTACGACAAGTTTATGTTATATGACGAATCACTTGCTGACCTAAATGAAGCATCAAAAACTAGGCCAGATCTTGTACGACGATTATTAATGGCTGGGAAGTGTGATAGGTGACATAGAAAATATAATATGTAAGTAGTACCTATGTCACCTCCTTAACTTTTCATTATCTCATTTTTATTTTATGTTAAATTATTTTATTATCATCATTTCTTCTTTTGACTGGCTTTTTATTAGTAACAATTCAAGAATATATTAAGGACGCTTGATTTATATTATTTTATACGTATTGTACTTCAAGATATTAGAATAAGCATTATATTATTCGAATTTGAACTAATTTTGTTTGATGAATTATACACACTAGCGTGACTTCATCACGGGTGTCTTGCAATTTAAAAACTTAATTGAAATCTGTAAATTTGCATCTCAAGTTCGTTACCAGCAAAAATTTTGATGGGTTAAAGTTAAAAGATCAACTTTTGTTAGTACCAGTCAATGATTTTGCATCATAGCTATATAATATTCCTAAATAAGTCTTATATCATCCATTCCTGATTTAGAGCAATGATATCACGCATATATTTATTAATCATAACTTAATAAAATAATTTTAATTAAAATATTTATAGCTACTTTTAATATTTTATTGTTACTATGTTACAGAAATGTTGAAATTTGAAATTACTATCAATCAATGCATTTTGTGAGGGCTAAAATGTACCTTCCGTGAAAATATCACCACAATACACTACTAACACTAACAAAATCAACTTTACTAAGCGTTCAAGACTTCTAAACCTTGAACTGGTAGGCAGAAAGAGGCGTGGAAGATTTGGTCAAGGTCTCAAGGTTTGGAGAGTCTTGGTACGGCGTGGAAAACTTAGCCCGAGTAACTAGGGTCGACTATAGCAACTCTTACAGGGGGTCGCATAATTCCGGGTCTGGATATGTCGGAATGCATCAGAATCATGGTCTGCTGGATCGGAATTGAACAATTTTACCCAAGATCATAAAAAATTTTATTAATAAATCATAACCATTCATTTTAAGTAAAAATGCCAGCTGATAATCTGCTATAGAACCTGCTAACAACTAGCCGACCTAGATCCGACGCATCCGACCCGGAAATTTGGTGACAGCCCCGTAAAAATCTGACAATAGTTCTCGATTATGTCACGAGGCTCTAATATGAGGTCACGGGATTATACGAAGTTCACGTTTGGGAGGTTATCGGTTTGATAATAATAACTGTTTATTAATTCAAGTATGTATTGGGGAACTAACACTTCTACTCTAATTTCGAAGGTTCTTTACTGAAACTTAAAAAAAAGTATATATGTTTTTATAATAAAATAATAATATTTTGAAAATATAATAAATATGCTTTTATATAAAAAAATATTTTAATAATGTTTTTATAATATATTAATAATATAATAAAAATTTTAAAAATAAAATAAAAATTTAAATCTGTTTCAAAAATATTATAAAATTATTATAAAAACATTATTATTGTATTTTAAAAATAGTTTAAAATAAATTGTTTAAAAATATTTTAAAATATTATTTTAATATTATTAAAAATATTATAAAAACATTATTGCTATATTTTAAAAATACTTTAAAATAAATTTTTTAAAAATGTTTTTAAAGCATTATTTTAATATTATCAAAATTATTATAAAAACATTATTATTATTATTTAAAAATAACTTAAAATAAACTTTTAAAAATGTTTTTAATACATTATTAAAAATATTGTAAAAATATTGTTATTATATTTTAAAAAAAAATTTAAATAATTTTTTTAAAATATTTTTAAAACATTATTTTAATATTATTAAAAATATTATAAAAACATTATTATTATATTTTAAAAATAAATTAAAATAAGTTTTTTAAAAATATTTTTTAAACCAAAATTATTTTTAAAAAATGCTTATATCTCGTAATTTTGCTTATGAAACCATCCTTCGTATTTTAACAAAAAATCTTTTTTGCAAGATTTTGGGGTAAACACATTTGTCTAAATCATTATATTATTGATTTGTTTTATTTATATTATATTTAATATTATAAAATATATTATAATATAATATATTTATATAATATAAATATTTATATTATACTATAAATATGAAATTTATTTAGTTTAATGATGTTTTAAAAATGTTTTTATTAATATTACTAAAACAGTTTTAATATATATAATTTATATTATTATTATTAACTTATAACTAGTAATTATTATGTTTTTTAAAATATAATAAAAACATAATAGATATATAATCATAATATTTTTAATTTTTTTATAGTTTCAGTAAAGTTATCACTAAGCTCTTCCCTCTTTGGAGTTAAAAAGCTGGAGCTAAAAGCTGCCTTTCGGTGAAGACAAAGACATCGTATTTATAGTTTTTACATTACTACGCACACATTATCCCAACCAATTCGCTAATGCTACTATTACATCATAAAGTACGACAAGTACAGAAAGTATAATACGGAAGGTGCAGAAAGTACATAAAATTCAAGAAGTGCAAACAGTTCGGTACGAATAATACAGAAGTTCGAAAAGTTCGGAAGGTGCACATGATACAGAAAGTTCAATTCGAAAAGCACATAAAGTACAGTACAAAAAGTGCAGTGCAAAAAGTACAAGGGGTTCAAAAAGTTCTGACTAAGTTTGGCTAGATTCGATCTGAGCCACCGCAGCATCGATTCCGCAAATGCACCGATCCACAATTAAATAGGCATTCGGTCTACTTACAACAAAAAATTTATTTCCACTACAATTTTACACCTTCATAATGTACAGATTCATATATCTTTTAGCTCTGTCCACAGTAATATTAAAACATAATAAGAAATTTTGGTATATTTATGAATAAATTTAGCATAGTACTTACCATCAGGAAGTTCAAGGAAAGGTTGACTCACTAAAGACAAATTCAAAATTTTATTTAATAAATAGATATATATATAACGGATTGTTTTAAATTAAATACCTTCAATTTCATGCGATATTCTCTGAGTATCAATAATTTTACTAGTATAAATAAAATCAGGATGTTTTGGCGAAATAGTTGGCAATTCTTTAATCACTTTATCAGTATTTAAGAATTGCATTTTGATTTCATTTGTACTATCTGATCTCTCCATGTATTTATTCCAACTATAAAGCGTTTCGTGAGCATCATTAGCATCAGGCCGTTTTTGTGGATCAGGATCCATACACTGCTTAGCTAAATTAATGAGCAATTTGGAGTTCCTGGGGCAAATTCCGGCTGAAATCCCTTACAAATTTTTAATGCCAATCCAGTATTAAATTCGTAACCATCAAAAGGTCTTTGTCCATTTGATATTTCTGACATGATGACTCCAAAACCATAAATATCAGCTTTTGCTGTGAGCTTTTGACCTAATAAGACTTCTGGAGCAACATAAGGCATGACACCATAAATTTTACCTTCTAAGTCATTTCCATTATACTTTTTGGATAATCCCAGATCCGTAACGTAAGATTGCAAATTTTTATTAATGATTCCATCTTGCAAGATATTGCCACTGTGAAAGTCCGCATGAATGTATCCTGCATAATGAATTGTACGTAAGTCACTTGAAACATCTAACAGTAGTTTTAACTTAGTCTGTCAGGTAAGATCCTGAAAATTTTTTCTTAAAAACTGATGAAGACTTCCTTTATTCGCATATTGAAATACCATAAAGTATTCATTTTTTTCTGCATTGTGAGTCAATCCATATATTTTGAGCCTATTACCCCATAATCCACATTTAAGAAGATTTTTGAACTTATAATTTATAAATGAATTAGTTCAATATAAGTTATTTTTTAAAAATCTGCACAATTAATAACTATTTAGCTTACTTCGTTCAACAAATCGTAGGAATTTTCTTTAGAGCTAGACAAAGTCTTGAGTGCAACGGTGCTACATTGTTCACGTGATTTTACATATTCATGTTCATCGTTATCGTTTTTAATTTTTTTAACCTTTCGTATTCCATCTAACCATCTTTCAGAAAACACTGTTCCAAATCCTCCTTCACCAATTTTTTTAATATTATCTAGTCTATCAAATGGAATCCATTCAATCATGTGCTCATAATCATTAACTCTAAGTTGAAACTCTTTCATGCAAATGTCAATATCCCTATTTCCACTCGTCCATCCTCGAATTGTCATGTCAGGATCACATGTCTGACACCATGCTTCACTCGTGTTATCTTCATTACAATATGCACATTTTCCATTTGGAGCTTTTCTTTATAATTATTATTGTTTATTAATAGATATAAATATTAGTCATTTTTTACTTTATAATAAATTTAGCGCTAAAAAAAAAATAATTTTTACGCTCACCGACTAATTAATATAAGCAAAATAAATTAATAATAGACATTAATAAATCAAATCTTTTAAATATATAATTAAATGTTTTTTATACTCACGCACTAAAATTAAATTGTAAATTTTTCTTGCAATTTTGAATGCTTAAATTATAGCGGTTTGCAGAAAGGTGTGACCCCTGCAGATCATGATGTCATGTGAAATCATGTGAAATCGACCGATTCTGATCGATTTTTCGATTCTTGGAGAATTTTAAAGATTTTTATATACAGGCATTTATGATCGGTATTTTATATAATTTATCAAAACAAACCAAATTACATAATGTAAAGTGAAAATTTAATTGAAATATAATAAATTACATGATATATAGTAAAAATTTAATATTCGCTTTATGTTTTCCTTTATTATCATACATGTATAATCGTTATATTATATTTCTGTATTTATATTTTAATTCAATAAATATCATGATGCCTCCTGCGTATAGTGATGACTTGAAATGGCGTATAGTTTTTTTATATTATGATAATTATTCAATATTGCTTAGTAAAGGCGAACAATTTTTAATTCAAAAGAACCTAATAATTTAGTGACATATTCGGTTAGTTCATCCAAAGTAACGGATGCAAATGATGTTAATCGGATAACTTTGATTCAATACATCATTCTTCGAAGATTGTTAGAAAATATTCGCTACTTAAAAAATTGAAGTCGCGAAATAGACACTGACAAGCCTAATGAAAATCTCGCTTACAAACTCAATAAAGAGATAATGGAAACAGTCTCTGGGTTTGGTAAAGAAAGTGTTACGATTATATAAAAAATGGGGAACCGTAACAAATCCATGGAAACAAATACCTGGACAACATAAAATTTTTAATCGAAGTGACATGAATGTGGGTTATTTATTATATGTATATTACTGTATTAGTTATGTAATCACTGATCAAATAATTATATAATTTTTTACGGATTTTTAATGATTCTTAAATTTATATTCCCTATTTAGAATCTCAAAGATTCTCCGCATCATCATCATGAAATCATGGGGTCACACCTTTCTGCAAACTGCCATAATAAATGCTCTTTATACTCACCGACTAAAATAATATAATTAAATAATAAATATCGTGAATAATTTTTTTTTAAATAATTAACTTATGTTATCTATACTCACGGACTGATAAAATAAAATTCTAGTAAATATTTACATGTTTTGGATAGTTTATTTAAATTAATAAATATTTATACTTACTGACTTATATTAATAAAGTTTCTTTATACATACTCACTAAATTAATGTGAATAAACTAAATTAAATAGTAAATATACATAAGCGTTTATTTTAAATACTTGGATTAATAAACATTTTATACTCACTAACTGTAAAAATTTAAAATAAATAGTAAATATTATAAACTTAAATAGCTTAATTTAATTGCTATAATTAATAATTATTCCTTATATTCACCCACTAAAACAATTTATTTAATGAAATCATTTAGTAAATATTCATGAGCCTGAACATATTACTTAAATAATAGGTGTTTTTTTGTACTCACACACTAAATTAACATGAATAAAATGAATTAAATAATAAATATTCATGAAGATGAATAGCTTATTTAAATGTTATATTATAAATATTTTTTATATTCACCGACTAAATAACGTGAATAAAATGAAATTAAGTTTAAAGTTCATAAGTTTAAATGCTTAGCTCAATAAATGTTTTTTATACTTACGAACTAAATTAACGTGAATAAAATAAATTCAATATAAATCTTTATGAACTTAAAACAATTTTAAAATTTAGATTAATAAATTTCTTTACTCACACACTAAATTAACACGAATAAATAATTGAATAGTAAATATTCATGAATAAAAGATGCTTAGATTAATGAATGTTTTTTATACTCACGGTCTAAAAAATATGAATGAAGTAATAAATGTTCATAAACTTGAATATTTATTTCAAATACTTCAATTAATAAAGTTCTTTATACTCACGCACTAAACGCAAACAAAATAAAATGAAATAATTAAAATTCATGAATTTAAATTTGAATGGCTTATTTTAAATACTTGTCCGCAGTTAAAGGGGTAAAATTTTATAGTAAAGATCGACGGGCATGTGACTAGTGACCTTATATAGTAATGGAATGCCGTGTGCTTCAATTCTTAAGAAAAAAACTCTATAGTTAATGATTGAAAAATACTCATATATTATGATCTATCAAACCGATTTTGATGATTTTATTACCATTAGAATCACAAGAATTAGCTCTACAAGTTTCAATTATGCAACAAGGAAGTGTTACTTAATAAAAAAAACTTTTATATGTAAGCACGCCCCATTCCTACACTATAGAAAAAAACATATGAATTTCCGTATTTGTTTATTATAAGGTTTATCATTTTTTTTTCCTTTAAAAATGATTTACCAATTAAATATTTAGATTAATAAAGTTCTTCATACTCACGAACTAAATTAAATGAAATAGATAAAATCGATTAATTTGAATGGCTTATTTGAAATATTTAAATTAATAAACTTTCTTTACACTTACACACTAAATTAACATGAAAAAATAAAATTAAATAGTGAATATTCATGAATTCGCGCAACTTTTTTGAATTCTGTACTTAGATTAATACCAGTAAATGTTTTTTTATACTCACGTACTAAATTAATACGAACAAATTAATTAAAAAGTAATTAAAGTAATTATTGTATTCATGAACTCGAAAAGCTCATTTTAATTAAATACTTAAACTAATAAATGTCGCGGATGATCGTGAAATTGGATTATCGTGAAATCCACGTGATCTCCGTATCCTAAAATTTCCGAAAATCGTGTAAACAATCGATCTAATCGATCTACACTACGAATGCTATAACTGGTCGGTATGCCTATATGCTGCATAAATCGCATTCTTGATATCTATATATAAAGGACCTTCTAACTGTATCAAAAAGGCGACCTAACCCTAACCCTAAACACGAGGCAAAAAAGAGTCTATAAAACCACTAACAAAAAAAACCTCGTGTTTAAGGTTAGAGTCTATAAAATCACTAACAAAAAAAAATTTTTGCCTCGTGTTTAGGGTTAGGGTCGCCTTTTTGATACAGTTAGAAGGTCTTTTATATATAGATACAGTATCAAGAATGCAGGCATATAGGCATATATTGGACCCCCGGTTATAGCATTCGATTGTTTTGATTACGTAATGTAGATCGATTAGATCGATTGTTTACACGATTTACGGAAATTTTAGGAAATCCGATGATATGGAGATCACGTGGATTTTACGATAATCCCAATTTCACGATCATCCGCGACAATTAATATGTTTGTGCAATTTTTATGACATTTAATTAGTCTAATAATCAGTGCGTCCAGTCTCATACTGATCAGTTCAGTCCTAATCAGTCCTTGACCGCAGCCCGGTCTAACTTTTTAAAAGACTGCCAGTCTTTGGACCAAGACGGATCGGACGGACCGAATAACGGCCCTAATCACGTACAAACATAAACTCCTATTCGGAAAATTGATTCCATTCCGAACAAGTCCTAACTATTTTAAAATAAACTTTTTTTATAGGGCATATATCCTGATCCGCAAAAGCGACCTACTGTCACAAATATCTAGAGTTTGAATAAAGAATTAGTCAAGTTCTTGGATGATGAATCAGATGAAAACAAGTTAAAAAAAAACAATTTATGGGTGCTGACAAAATAATAGAATTACTGAATTGCTACTGGATCAACTGCGGACATAAATTTTCAGTGAAAACTTAAATAATTGGTAAAGAGCGAGATCAAAAGATCAAAAGACAATTTTGACTTCATGTGAAATAGTAGAATTGTTAATATCATATAGGCGTGTAATAGCGTTATTTCGAAAATTCCATTTTTTTGAAATTGCATATTTGACTCAAAATAACGCCCGTGCGAGTTCCGAAATAACGCGCCCACCGAATAAATTTGTAGGAAATTTTTTGTAGTTGTAACATTTTCCTTCAAATTTAGTATAATAATTGAAATTTTCGCGCATACGTGTTCAAAATAGCTTGCATCTGCGCGTTATTACGCGCCTATTCAGTAAATAAATTTCAAAATATCTCATCAGAGCACCATATGAAAGTACTAGGCAAGATTATAGATGTATAGTAAGTAAATTAATCCCAAACAAACCAGGAATTTTATTGTGAAATCAATGAATTTAATATTGACGAATTACGGAAAGAGTTGATTTCTTTTTGAGTTAAGAAAATAAATTTTTTCGTTCGCAATTTTAATTTGTACGAATCTGCATAATATCTATCGTTTTATCTTAAACTCAAAATGACTCGTATAAGAATTTTTAATAAAAATATTTAATTAAGTTTATGGAAATAAAATTTTTATTCCATAATTACTTATATGATTATGTATATGATATGGTTAAAATTATCTTTTTATGTAACATTCAAGAAAACATTTATTCTTTTTTGGCACGATAGGTAATGCCATTTTTTTCCCTACTCTAATTTTACTCCTAATTTATCAAAAATCTACAATGCTCACTACTTCGAGTTGACGTAAGTCAACAGATCGAAAAATGGGCTAAGCGGGGACAGGCCTGCTAGTTTCCAAAAACAGGCAACCGGTCAAAAACCGGTTCGGCGGTCGTCAGCATGAAACAGGAAAACCTGGATCGCATGTGATAACACATGCAAAAATAAGAGTCATTTAATCAGCTGCCCTATTTGGAATTATTAAATGTTCACTAATGATTATTGTATTATATATATCGGAATGAGGCCCGTATACGATCAGATAACTCGCAATTGCGATAGCGAGTTCGCACCCGACCAACCCGCCCAGCCATTTTGTCGTTGTGAGTGTGGGAGACCACCGGCTGATGATACACATTACGAATGATGCTGATGACGGTTATACCCGGCGCAAATTGTAGTTGCTATTTCCGGGAGTATAGCCAGTCTCAGCTTGTGCATCAATCGCACCGATGTACGCTACTGCTGCATACCATCAATAAAAATTCGATTAATAAAGTTCAATGTCTGATGAAATGATTTGTACATATTGGTAAATAAATATTTATGCTTGGTCCAATAAATGTGTCACATGTGTGCAATGATTTTCGATTTGTGTAACGCTTTATCTTGTTTAATACTGTAATATCAAAAGTACGTCATAAAACGTCATCGTACATAACATAATAAATTGTCGCGGCTTAAGCTGGAAATTAGGGACCTCAATTTAAAATATAAGCCCTAAACCCATTAAACTTAGAAATACACCAAAAATTTTTTGAACATTTCATATTAAAATAATTAAATTTCAAGCTTTAATCACGACATAAATTTCTCATAGTGCAGTTATAAATCTGATACTTTTATTCAACTGAGATTTGTTGATTGTCAAAAATCAGCTAATATGGATGATTCAGACGAAATACTCTGGATTGGTTATTGTTATGACGTGGGATTGGTGTTAAAAAAGACGAGAATAAAGCGTTCATTCATTATCAAAAATCTTCAGAGATGAATAATCCTAATGGAATTTATCAAATCGGTTATTGTTATTATTTAGGAATTGGGGTTGTAATAGACAAGCATAAAGCATTTATGCATTATTTAAAATCAGATGAGGCAGGTAATTCTATGGGAATTTTTAAAACTGCTGTTTGCTACAGATACGGAATTGGTGTGAAAGAGAATAAAGAAAAATACGGCGATTGGATTGTAAAGTAAGTATTAATTTTTTTTAACTTTACATTGTAAAATTTAAAAATTTAAATATTTTCCCAATATAAATTTTATAAATTTAATCTATTAGAGAGTAAGTATAATAATTAGTTTCATTAAATACAAGAATTTTTTTAGTAATTTTTATACTAATTTCGATCGAATGATATAACTCGAAATCACTTTGTTTACGCTAATTTAGTCGGTAAATATAGTATAAAAAAGCCTTTATTAATCTGAGTATTTAAAATAAACTATTCAAGTTCATGAATATTTACCATCTAGCTTTATTTTTTTATTCGCATAATTTAGTGCGTAAGTTAAAGAAAATTTCTTAATTTGAATTTTAAATAAGCAAGTCGTATCCATAAATATTTATATTAAAATATTTCATTTATCCCCATTAATTTAGTGCGTGAGTATGAGGAAATGTAATTAATTATGTATTTAAGATAAGCTGTTTACGTTCATGAATATTTACCATTTAAGTTCATTTATTCGCATTAACTTAGTGCGTGAGTATGAATAATATTAATATAAGCAATTAAAATAAATTATTATATTCATATTCATAAATTTTTACTATTTAATTTCATTTAGTCCGTGAGTATGGAGAATATTTATTGTCGCGGATGATCGTGAAATTGGATTATCGTGAAATCCACGTGATCTCCGTATCATCGGATTTCCTAAAATTTCCGTAAATCGTGTAAACAATCGATCTAATCGATCTACATTACGTAATCAAAACAATCGAATGCTATAACCGGCAATATATGCCTATATGCCTGCATTCTTGATACTGTATCTATATATAAAAGACCTTCTAACTGTATCAAAAAGGCGACCCTAACCCTAAACACGAGGCAAACATTTTTTTTGTTAGTGATTTTATAGACTCTAACCTTAAACACGAGGCAAAATTTTTTTTTTTTGTTAGTGGTTTTATAGACTCTTTTTTGCCTCGTGGTTAGGGTTAGGGTTAGGTCGCCTTTTTGATACAGTTAGAAGGTCCTTTATATATAGATATCAAGAATGCGATTTATGCAGCATATAGGCATACCGACCAGTTATAGCATTCGATTGATTACGTAGTGTAGATCGATTAGATCGATTGTTTACACGATTTTCGGAAATTTTAGGATACGGAGATCACGTGGATTTCACGATAATCCAATTTCACGATCATCCGCGACAATAATTAATTACCGTTAAATTATAGACTCCATTCAAATAATTAGTTTATTACTCGCTTCATTTCCTGTCTATTATTATTAGAACTAGTGATAATAATGCACATTATGCGTATCATGTATAAAAAGCATTGAATTGCTTATCACAAAAAAGTAGAACAAATTTATATTTTGTTGTGCTTTGCTCTTTAATGTTCAAAACGTAGTATTAAGAATATAATATTCAATAATCATAATATTTATTTATAATTTTAATTGCTAACGCTAATACTAATTTGCCTTATCCGAAAATATTTAATTTTAATATTAAGACAAATAATAATTTAAAGGAATCAAAAACTTGAAAATAATACATCAAATCAAAGTTATGCCAAACAAATAAAGTATTACACCTAATTTTTAAAAAAATGGGTTGTGAAGATATATACCAAATTTTAAAAAAATGGTTCGCAAAGATATACCAACGAGGTATAAAGATGCCTGACGAATGACGAATCATTCGTCATTGACGAATGACGAAACCATTTCGTCAGGTGACTTCCAATTGACGAATTGACGATTGACGAAACCCCTGACGATTGACGAAATCTATGACGAATTGACGAAATCTATGACGAATTGACGAAACCTATGACGAAACCTGATGAGTTATATTCATACAAGATAGAGTTAATTACCGCGTTTATAAAAATCAAGAAGTGTTTTAATAAGCCGTAAAAGGGTCTAATATAGTATCACCAACAAAAGAATATAACCTAATTAACCTTTTAGGGGGTCGTTTAAAGCAGGGTGCAATCACGTGATATGGCGCCAATCAACTTGTTTGTTTTGATCAACCCGGATCAGCCCGACAAAGAAACAAAGAAGAAAAAAAGTGAAAACCCGCAAAAATACAAGAAACGAGTGTCAAAACCTACCTTGGGGCATTAACAAAAAATGTCGGGAAGGCAATTTTACTATAACACTATCCCTAACCCTAACCGCCGACTAACCGCCGACTAACCCTTACCCTAACTTTAATTAAAAAGTCAAAATCATATGACTGCACCCTGCTTTAAACGACCCCCCTTTTAGGCAATTCCATAGGAAAGTCGCGGTCAATAACGATAAGAGCTAAAAAAAACGATGCTTTAACAGAACAGCGATAATGCATAATTAATAGCAGCGATAGAGAATTAATATAGGTTGGATAATAATATGATATCCATTACATTCTTGTTAACCATCGTGATTTTACTTATTTACGAATAACAAATCAAAAAAGGAAATTAAATTTTGTAAATAAATAAAGCGCGTAAAGATAGAAGTTTAGGGTTAAGGTGTTGTTGTTGGAGACTACAGCGATAGATTGGTGCTCATTATATGTAACATTTCGATCCCTTCATTTTTAATTAGTGCACCAAGGTCGATTTAAACATTGGTTTCCACATGTTCGGAATATGTGTTGGATTTATTCGGAATCGACGAAAACAAACGCGTGCAATTTGACTATTCCGGATCAACCCGACATAAATTTGAACACGTGACATGCGAAAGAAGAAAAAAGAAAAAAGCCAATGAAACCTTATAATGAAATAACATTCTTTTGAAACAATTTAAGGTTTAGTGTATCCAAGATCATTATGCTAAAGAGGTTCCTGAATCGATTTATCAAGGTTTATCAATTGTTAAAGGTTTGTCAAGGTTTCGTCAATTCGTCATATGTTTCGTCAAATCGTCATAGATTTCGTCAATTCGTCATAGATTTCGTCAATTCGTCATAGGTTTCGTCAATTCGTCATAGGTTTCGTCAATCGTCGGGGGTTTCGTCAATCGTCAAGGTTTCGTCATACGAAACCATGACGAAACCATTTCGTCAACGCAAAAAATATTTCGTCAGGCATCTTTAACGAGGTACGAATACCAGGAACGTAGTACGAAGTTCAAATACAGGCAACTATCTGTGTGCGAAATCTTGAATCTTATTGGATGTCGTATTCAAATTGGTCATTGAATACGCATTATCATCATCGTGTATAATCATGTTACTGGGTAGATTTTGCGTTTGTTTAATAGGACTATTATCAAATTCTACCCTATAACAAATTGCAGCACGGAATTATACTGCAATACACGAGAAAGTTTGGATATGGAACCACACGAACCTGCACGTAAATCTATACGAGACAATGTATGGGAAAGCACGTTTACAGCACGTAAAAGGGTGCGGATTCCGTGCAACGGTGCACGTACTAACGTGCAATTTTAAGTGTTTTCTCGTGCATTGTCTCGTGCATATTTACGTGCAGGTAATATATAATAGCATATATCCATACACATATACATAATAACATATATCGTCGTAAATGCATTATTTTATTAACTAAATTTTATAATTTTATTAACTAAATTTTATAAGTTTTATTAACTAAATTTTGTATTTTATTAACTAATTTTAATTATTTTATTAATTAAATTTTATAATACAAATTCTTTAATTTAATAATTTACATATCGAATAAGAAAATACTTCTAATTACTAAAACTACCAACTTTAAAAATAACCCAGCAAATAATAATATTGAAAAAAA
>QKWP01000029.1:89619-104383 GCA_003550325.1 Gigaspora rosea
TTTATTTTAAATTATTTTTTTATTTTAATATTATTTTTTTATTTTAAATTATTGTTTTATTTTTATTTGCCGTATAACCGCGAAATAACAACAGAGAATTATTTCGAATTTCGGCCTGAATTAATCTTAATTTAGGTATTTTTATTTTTTTTTAATTTTTACTTTTTTTATACGTTAACTGAAAAAATAGCTTCAAACGGCCTTAGATAGGTTTAGGTAGTAATATATAAGCAAAATTGCCTTCCTACATTTTTAATTAAAACACCAAGGTAGGTTTAGACTGTCGTTTTTTGTATTTTCAAGGGTTTCGTTCCTCATTCTTGTTTGCTTCGCCGAAGAAAATCAAATTCCTAATTTGATTGGTCAGGTGCCACGTGATTCTGCTCCGCTTTAGACGTCCCACATATAGAGCTATGTACATACGCCAGTCACTTTATAAATACTTAATATATGCTAGTAATATCTCATGCACGAAGTAATAAATCGAATTTATATATTGAATTTGATTTCTAAATAATGATAATATTTTATTTTTTTTTATTTTTATTTTTTCATATGTTCATTTTACCGGGAGGGCCGGGGGCCGTTGGGGGGGTGATGTTAACCGAAAAATTAACTTCAAACGGCCTTATACCTAGCTTATTAAAAAGCACCATTGGAATATTTAGGAACTTTGTTCCAATTCTACTCTTGACCTTGTTCATAATTTATATTAATTTTTTTTCTAGTTGGAAACTTTCAAAAAAATACTTATGTTTGAGATAAATTGGCCTGCATTATGCTAGCTTATTCGCATAAAAATATATCCACAAAAATCATATGCATGGTTTTCAAAATTCGGACGCATTATTATCACTAGTTCTAATAATAATAGACAGGAAATGAAGCGAGTAATAAACTAATTATTTGAATGGAGTCTATAATTTAACGGTAATAAATTAATATGTTAGTGCAATTTATATGACATTTAATTAGTCTAGTAATCAGTGCGTCCAGTCTCATACTGATCAGTCCTAATCAGTCCTTGACCGCAGCCCGGTCTAACTTTTTAAAAGACTGCCAGTCTTTGGACCAAGACGGACCGGACGGACCGAATAGCGGTCCTAATCACGTACAAATATAAACTCCTATTCGGAAAATCGATTCCATTCCGAACAAGTCTTAACTATTTTAAAATAATCAGTAAAAACTTAAATAATTGCAAAGAGCGAGGTCAAAAGACAATTTTGACTTCATGCGAAATAGTAGAATTGTTAATACCATATAGGCGTGTAATAGCGTTATTTCGAAAATTCCATTTTTTTGAAATTGCATATTTGACTCAAAATAACGCCCGTGCGAGTTCCGAATAACGCGCCCACAGAATAAATTTGTAGGAAATTTTTTGTAGTTGTAATACTTTCCTTCAAATTTAGTACAATAATTCATATTTTCGCGCATACGTGTTCAAAATAGCTTGCATCTGCGCGTTATTACGCGCCTATTCAGTAAATAAATTTCAAAATATCTCATCAGAACACCATATGAAAGTACTAGGCAAGATTATATATGTATAGTAAGTAAATTAATCCAAACAAACCAGGAATTTAATTGTGAAATCAATGAATTTAATCTTGACGAATTACGGAAATAGTTGATTTCTTTGAATTAAGAAAATAAATTTTTTGCGTCGCAATTTTAATTTGTACGAATCAGCATAATATCTTATCATTTTATCTTATATGTTAAACACAAAATGACTCGTATAAGAATTCTTAATAAAAAATACTGTATACAATTAAGTTTATGGAAATAAAATTTTTATTCCATAATTAGTTACATATATGATTATTTATATGATATGGTTAAAATTATCTTATTATGTAAGATTCAAGAAAACAATTATTCTTTTTTTGCACGATAGGTAATGCCATTTTTTCCCTACTCTAATTTTACCCCTAACTTATCGAAAATCTACAAGGCTCACTACATTTGTGTAACGCTTTATCTTGTTTAATATCAAAAGTCTGTTACATTTTTTGCGGATAATCGTTACATAATACGTAACTGATAAACAAGGATGATAGGCTATAACAGATAAGTAATTAAAGCTACGTCATATACGTCATCGTACATAATGAATTGTCGCGGCTGAAGCTGTAAATTAGGGACCTCAATTTAAAATATAAGCCCTAAACCTTAATCTAATCATTAAAAAAAAGCTTAGAAACGCACCAAAAATTTTTGAACTTTCATATTAAAATAATTAAACTTTAAGCTTCAACCAGGACATAAATTTCTCATAGTGTAGTTATAAATCACTGATACTGAGATTTGTTGATTGTCAAAAATCAGCTAATATGGATGATTCAGACGAAATATTCTGGATTGGTTATTGTTATGAACATGGGATTGGTGTTAAAAAAGATGAGGATAAAGCATTCATTCATTATCAAAAATCTTCAGAGATGAATAATCCTAATGGAATGTATCAAATCGGTTATTGTTATTATTTAGGAATTGGGGTTGAAATAGATAAGCATAAAGCATTTATGTATTATTTAAAATCAGCTGAGGCAGGTAATTCTATGGGAATTTTTAAAACTGCTGTTTGCTACAGATACGGAATTGGTGTGGAACAGAATAAAGAAAAATATGGCGATTGGATTGTAAAGTAAGTATTAATTTTTTTTAATAAATTTAAATTTTACATTGTAATATTTTCCAAATAAAATTTAATATATTTAATCTATTAGAGAGTAAGTATAATAATCAGTTTTATTAAATAAAATTTTTGTAATTTTTATAATAATTTCTGTTGAATGATATAACTCAAGATCATTTTGTTTATGCTAATTTAGTCGGTAAATGCAGTATAAAGAGCCTTTATTAATCTAAAAATTTAAAATAAACTATTCAAGTTCATGAATATTTACCATACAACATTATTTTTTTTATTTGCATTAATTTAGTGCGTAAGTTAAAGAAAATATCTTAATTTGAATTTTAAATTAGCAAGTTATGATCATGAATATTTATATTAAAATATTTAATTTATCCCCATTAATTTAGTGCGTGAGTATAAGGAAATGTAATTAATTATGTATTTAAGATAAGCTGTTTACGTTCATGAATATTTACCATTTAAGTTCATTTATTCGCATTAACTTTAGTGCGTGAGTATGAAGAATAATATTAATATAAGCAATTAAAATAAACCATTATATTCATATTCATAAATTTTTACTATTTAATTTCATTTAGTCCGTGAGTATGGAGAATATTTATTAGTTTAAGTATTTAATTAAAATGAGCTTTTCGAGTTCATGAATAATTACTTTTTAATTTAATTTTTCGTATTATTTAGTACGTGAGTATAAAAAAAACTTTATTAATCTAAGCACAGAATTCAAAAAAGTTGCGCGAATTCATGAATATTCACTATTTAATTTTATTTTTCATGTTAATTTGTGTGTAAGTGTAAAGAAAGTTTATTAATTTAAATATTTCAAATAAGCCATTCAAATTAATCGATTTTATCTTTTTCATTTAATTTAGCTCGTGAGTATGAAGAACTTTATTAATCCAAATATTTAAATATTAAAAATAAGCCATTCAAATTCAAATTCATGAATTTTAATTATTTCATTTTATTTTGTTTGCGTTTAGTGCGTGAGTATAAAGAACTTTATTAATTAAAGTATTTGAAATAAATATTCAAGTTTATGAACATTTATTACTTTATTCATATTTTTTAGACCGTGAGTATAAAAAACATAAATCTAAGCATCTTTTTTTATTCATGAAGATTTACTATTCAATTTCTTTATTCGTGTTAATTTAGTGTGTGAGTAAAAGAAATTTATTAATCTAAATTTTAAAATTGTTTTAAGTTCATAAAGATTTACTATTGAATTTATCTATTCACGTTAATTTAGTTCGTAAGTATAAAAAACATTTATTGAGCTAAGCATTTAAACTCATGAGCTTTAAACTTAATTTTATTTTATTCACGTTATTTAGTCGGTGAATATAAAAAATATTTATAATACAACATTTAAATAAGCTATTCATCTTCATGATTATTTACTATTTAATTCATTTTATTCATGTTAATTTAGTGTGTTAGTACAAAAAAACAACTATTTAAGTAATATGTTCAGGTTCATGAATATTTACTAAATGATTTTATTAAATAATATTGTTTTAGTGGGTAAATATAAGGAATATTTATTAATTATAGCAATTAAATTAAACTATTTAAGTTTATAATCTTTACTATTTAATTTTAAATTTATTACAGTTAGTGAGTATAAAATGTTTATTAATCCAAGTATTTAAAATAAACGCTTATGAATATTTACTATTTAATTTACTTTATTCACATTAATTTAGTGAGTATGTATAAGAAAATTTATTAATATAAGCATTTAATATTTATTATTTTAATTTCATTTTTATTCTTTTTTAATTTAGTCAGTAAGTATAAATATTTATTAATTTAAATAAACTATCCAAAACATGTAAATATTTACTAGAATTTTATTTAATCAGTCCGTGAGTATAGATAACATAAATTAATTATTTAAAAAAAAAATTATTCACGAATATTTATTATTTAATTATATTATTTTAGTCGGTGAGTATAAAGATCATTTATTAATTTAAGCATTCAAAATTGCAAGAAAAATTTACAATTTAATTTTAGTGCGTGAGTATAAAAGAACGTTTAATATGTATTTAAAAGATTTAATTTATGAATGTCTATTATTTAATTTATTTTGCTTATATTAATTAGTCGGTGAGCGTAAAAATTATTTTAATTTAACGCTAAATTTAATATAAAGTAAAAATGACTAATATTAATATGAAAATATAATACAATAATAATTATAAAGAAAAGCTCCAAATGGAAAATGTGCATATTGTAATGAAGATAACACGAGTGAAGCATGGTGTCAGTCATGTGATCCTGACATGACAATTCGAGGATGGACAAGTGGAAATAGAGATATTGACATTTGCATGAAAGAGTTTCAACTTAGAGTTAATGATTATGAGCACATGATTGAATGGATTCCGTTTGATAAACTAGATAATATTAAAAAAATTGGCGAAGGAGGATTTGGATCAGTGTTTTCTGCAAGCTGGTTGGATGGAATACGAAAGGTTAAAAAAGTTAAAAACGATAACGATGAATATGAATATGTAAAATCACGTGAACAAAATAGCACCGTTGCACTCAAGACTTTGTCTAGCTCTAAAGAAAATTCCTACGATTTTTTGAACGAAGTAAGTTAAATAGTTATTAATTGTGCAGATTTTTAAATATAACTTATATTAAACTAATTCATTTATAAATTATAAGTTCAAAAATCTTCTTAAATGTGGATTATGGGGTAATATGCTCAAAATATATGGATTGACTCACAATGCAGAAAAAAATGAATACTTTATGGTATTTAAATATGCGGATAATGGAAGCCTTCATCAGTTTTTAAGAAAAAATTTTCAGGATCTTACCTGGCAGACTAAGTTAAACCTACTGTTAGATGTTTCAGGTGACTTACGTACAATTCATTATGCAGGATACATTCATGCGGACTTTCACAGTGGCAATATCTTGCAAGATGGAATCATTAATAAAAATGTGCAATCTTACGTTACGGATCTGGGATTGTCTAAAAAGTATAATGGAAATGATTTAGAAGGTAAAATTTATGGTGTCATGCCTTATGTTGCTCCAGAAATCTTATTAGGTCAAAAGCTTACAGCAAAAGCTGATATTTATGGTTTTGGAGTCATCATGTCAGAAATATCAAATGGACAAAGACCTTTTGATGGTTACGAATTTAATACTGGATTTGCAATAAAAATTTGTAAGGGATTGCAGCCAGAATTTGCCCCTGGAACTCCAAATTGCTACATTAATTTAGCTAAACAGTGTATGGATCCTGATCCACAAAAACGGCCTGATGCTAATGATGTTCACGAAACGCTTTATAGTTGGAATAAATACATGGAAAGATCAGATAGTACAAATGAAATCAAAATGCAATTCTTAGATGCTGATAAAATGATTAAAGAATTGCCAACTATTTCGCCAAAACATCCTGATTTTATGTATACTAGTAAAATTATTGATACTCAGAGAATATCGCATGAAATTGAAGGTATTTAATTTAAAACAATTCGTTATATATATATCTATTTATTAAATAAAATTTTGAATTTGTCTTTAGTGAGTCGACCTTTCCTTGAGCTTCCTGATGGTAAGTACTATGCTTAATTTATTCATAACTATACCAAAATTTCTTATTATGTTTTAATATTACTGTGGACAGAGCTAAAAGATATATGATCCGTACATACATTGATTGATAGCAATTTCAAATCTCAACTTTTCTGTAACATAGTAGCAATATTAAAAAATAGCTATAAATATTTTAATTAAAGCTATTTTATTCAGTTATGATTAATAAATATATGCGCGTGATATCATTGCTCTAAATAGGAATGGTTTATATAACACTTTTTAGGAATATTATATAGCTATGGTGCAAAATAATTGCCTAGTATTAACAAAGGTTGATCTTTTAATTTTTACCAATCAAAATTTTTGCTGGTCAACATCTTGAGATGCAAATTCACAGATTTCAATTATGGTTTTAAAATTTTGCAAGACTCCCGTGGTGAAGCCACGCTAGTGTATATAATTTATCAAACAAAATTAACTTAATTACTGATCCAGATAAGATCGGCACTATTTTTATATTAGAATTTGGGGTAAAATTACTATGATTTTTATTATATGGTGGAATCTGACATCCTTTGAATGAAAAATAATTTTTGTATTAAGTTAACCGCTTATGTTGATTAATTGAAAGTTGTAGAGCTCACTGAGACGCATCTAATGGTGGTTAGACATTCAAATCGGCCCAGTATATGCTGAGATATCACTAAAAAACGATTGGCTGGCTATATAAAATTCTATGTAAACAAACTAGAAATTTTATATAGTCGGCTAATCGTTTTTTAGCGATATCTCAGCGTACATTAGGCCGATTTAAATGATCTAACCACCATTAGATGTGTCTTAGTGAGCTCTATAACTTTCAATTAATTGACATGAGCTGTTAACTTAATAAAAAAAATATTTTTCATTCAAAGGATGTCAGATTCCAATATAATAAAAGTTTATATTGTACTTATCCCCCAAAATTTACTATTATCCCAATATGGTAATAGTGCCGATCTTATCTGGATCATCAATTAAAGAATTATAAATTCGAATGACATAATGCTTATTCTAATACAGTATCCTGAAGTACAATACGTATAAAATAATATAAATCAAACGTCTTTAATATATTCTTGAATTGTTACTAATAAAAAAAGTCAAAAGAAAGAAAGAAATGGTGACAAAATAATTAACATAAAATAAAAATGAGATAATGAAAAGTTAGCACCTGGAAAATGTGTACCAGGTTGGGATCAGTGTTTAAAATAGGATTTGAAATTTACCGGTGCAAAGCAAAAAAATCCTGTTTTTATATATTAAAAACCGGTTTTTTTGCTCAAAATTTTATCAAAATACCGGTGGATCCGGATTTTTACTATGCTATTTTAAACACTGGTTGGGATCGGATGATTGTCCGAAAAGCTAGGTCGGAATGGTATGACAAACGGAACTAGAAACAAAATTACGTATGACGTACGTCATCTTTTTAATGAAATTTTTATTATCATTAGTTTATCACTATTTAAATTATAATAAGTCAATAATATTTTTCGTTTGTTTTTTTTTTTTTCCTACAAAAAAAAAAAAGGCGATGCAAAATTTGTTATAATCATCATTTAAATTATAAGTCAATAATGTTTTCGGATGTTTTTTTTTCCTACAAAAAAAAAGCGATGCAAAAATTTGTTATAATCATTATTTTAATATTGTAAGCATTTATTTCGTTAATTATATTTAATTAGTTCGGTATTTTATATTTTAATTAATAATAAGTCAAAATTTATTTAATAACTATGTGACAACGAAGATCTAATAAGCATATAATATCTATTGAAAAAATTTTCAACTTATCATTTGTAACGTTAAGAATAATAGCAAACTTCTTGCGGCATTGAATGTTTAAGTAGAATACAAAAATCCGAATCTTTATCAATAGACAAGTTAACGCCTTATCTATTTCACCAAATTTCATCAGTCAACAAATATTCAGAAAGAAAGCATTGATCAGTCAAAAATGAAGGGCGAAAGAATGATTAACTGCAAAAAAAGTTCTAATTTATTAAAGAACGTCACAGAAAAACAAACCAAATGGTTAAAAAGAATAAACTATTATAATGTCGAAATTCAAAATTTACTTGTATTATTCATGAATTTAGATATGTGTTAAATTGCAGTAATTATTGCTTTATATTATCGTAAAAATAAAGTCTTAATAAAACGAAAAATAAAATAAAATAAAATTCGAAGACATCTTCCGGACTTTCATCCGGACCTTCATCCGAACCCAACCTGGTACACATTTTCTGAGTGCGAAAAGTTAAGGAGGTGACATAGGCACTACTAATATATTACATATATTTTCTATGCCACCTATCACACCTCATAAATAATCGCATGTACAAGATCTGGCCTAGTTTTTGATGCTTCATTTAGGTCAGCAAGTGATTCGTCATATAACATAAACTTGTCGTAAAGATGGGCGCGATGCACAAGTGCAAATGCAATGATTTATTTATATATGCATACGCTTCTGAATAGTGACCCAAAATTAAATAAGTATGGCCACAATTTCTAAGTGCGAATGCATCATTTGGCATGATCTCTAATGCTCTAATAAAATCTATTAGTGCTTCTTCATATAGGCCTAACATTTTGTAAAGATCACCACGACTACCAAATGCAAATGCATCATCCGACTTAATTTCTAATACTCTATTAAAATCTATAAGTGATTCTTCATATCAACCTAACGTCTTATAAGTATCGCCACGACTACCCAGTGCAAATATGTCATTTGATGTAATCTCTAATACATTATTAAAATCTTTAAGTTATTCTTCAAGTTGACCAAACATTCTATAAATATCTGCATGAGTGCTAATTGCTTCAACCTTATCTGGATTAGCTTCCAAAACCTTATTTAAATTTGAGAGTGATTCATTAAATGCACGAAGCCGGTGATAAGTAAGTCCGCGTTTAAAATTGCATCTAAATTATTTGGCTCTATTTCCAAAGCTCTATTTAAGTCGGCAAGTGATTCTTTATATATACCAAACTGGTCATAGGTATAACTGCGAACTATATATAAAAGTGCATTATCTGGTTTAATTTCTAATGCCTTGTTCAAATCTGCAAGTGAATTTTCATATTGGCCAAGTTCATTGTAAATCCTTCCACGAATCATAAAAATATCCGCATCATTTGGATCTATTTCCAACACTTTATCAATATCTTCCACTGAATTCTTATATTGACTTGACTAACAGTTAGTAATTCCACGACCAAAAAGCGCTACTGTATAATTTGGTTTAATCTTTAGTGCCCCATTATAATCAACAAGTGCTTCTTTATAATTACATATATTAAAGTAAGTTTCGCCACGACACGTAAGTGCAAATGGATTATCTGGCTTAATTTCTAATGATCTGTCTAAATCTGTAAGCGATTCTTCATGCCGACCTAATGAAAAGTAAACAATTCCACGAATTACCAACGCCATTGCATTATCTTTATCGATTTTCAGCACCTTATTTATATCAGAAAGTGACTCTTCAAATCCAAGAAATCTTCTATAAATTTCTGCACGATATTTAAGTGCCAACTCATTGTTTGGTTCAATATTTAATGCTGCATTCAAATCTATAAGCGATTCTTCATATTGACCCAGCATTCTATAAGCTTCACGACGCTTTATAAGTGATGACACATCAACTTCGTTAATTCTTGGCGAATTTCCAAAATTTATAAGGTATTCTCTATATTGGTTTAAATTATAACTAGCACCCTTATTTGTGAGATATGAATCAAATTCATCAATTTCTATATTGATTGAAATCCGTTAATAATGATATTTGATAAAATGTATTGATAATAATAGAAATTACCATTTTTAAGTTTCAAACGATCTAGAGAAATATTAATATTCACAAATATATTAATAAATTATTCATCTTGTTAATTTATGATCTATTTCAAAAAATTGTACTGTATAGAAGTTATTAAACTATATCTACCTTTACTGTTTCTAAATAGGTAATTATTCTACTATTTATATTATCTATACAAAAATAATTTGTTAGTATAACAATTAAATATTCCTGTATCGATAGGATATATTGATACAAATAGGGTTTATGTAATTATGTAAAAACATAAAATTAAAAATAGGTTTATACATAATTTTGTGCTTTAATTAATATATTTACCATTTGTAAAATTTGAAGACTGAGTTGAAGAGTCTAGTGCTTTAATATTCAAACTTGAAATTTAGAGTTTAATAATTCTAGTTTAAATAAATTATCGTTTTTCTTTTACACATTATTATCTTTTTATTTAAGAAAATTTTTTTAGAACAATCTGTAATTAGGCCATACAAAATAAATTTCTTGGTTTACATAACCCGGCCGGGTCCAAAAATTGAAAACTATAAATTTTTTTTTTTTTTTTTTTTTTTTTTTTTTTAATTTGACAATATAAATGAGGTCAACGGGGCAAATTAAACTCCATACCAGGAACGGAGTGATATTGGTTATATGCCAGATCTTGCATTTTATTGGAGGTGTGAATGTATGAAAGAACTTCGCATATTGCACATTCACTGAGCATTTGTAGCATTTTCTTCTATATCCGGACAACAACTGTCATCATGAATTACTGTTTATCCTGTGATCTGTTAACGTGACTAATACTACAGTATAATCAAAACATCTGACCATTAAAAATGCATGAACGAAAAGACAAGAAATAATGGTAAAAGCTAGGCGATGATAATTGTTGGCTATTAATTTTTGAACTTCCCTATTTTTTTTGATCATAAAAGCATTTAGTACGAGAAGTAAAATATCATTGTCAAAATAAAAAAATGGAAAAATAAAAAATGATAAATAAAAAAAACAAAGCGCCATTAAACAAAAAAAAAAAAAAGCATTCTATAAAAATTACTCTAGTAGCTCTGAAATTTGAAAAAAAAGATGGTGCAAAAGCTTGCTGGCTGGCATAAGTATCGTTTTTAATGATTTGCTAATAATGCTCAGTTGCTACGATAGATCAAAATATCTGATGTTGAATTCATTACCTTGTCAGACTTGACTCTTGAAAAATCTGATTGTGGCATGTAATTAAAGGCACGTATACAACTAATTATCTATTATACATCATGAATCAGATTTTCAAGTCCCAAGTCTGGAAAGTAATAAATTTAAAGTCATAGGTTTTGTTTTCTTTGGGGAATTAAAGTAAGTAAAACTTTCTCCAAACATTAAGTTTTGTGCATACTATTTATTGACTGCAGTAAAAAGCTATACTTATCCCATTGATTCATTACTTTTGCACTTCGGTCATTCAAGGAAAAGATAAATGCGTTTCATTTTCAATTTTTGTTATTTTGTTTGTTTATCAAAATGTGTGAATGCACGTGAGGAGGGGGAAAGCATGAGGAAAAGATCGGGCACAGAAGAAAAAGAAAGGATTGGACATGGAGGAAAATAAGGGGTCAGAGACAGAGAGTCACAGCAAAAGCACAGCCACAGTTTCCAACCAGTAACATTCATGCAGATCGTCACATTACTGCAAAAGTGTAGACTAGGGTGTCCAGGATTATGGTCCGGTAAATGCCAAATTATGCATCCAGTAAATTGCAAATTATGCGATATTATGCCAGATCATAATCCTGGACACCCTAGTCTAGACCCCTGGTGGGGTTGTGCAATGATAGTACTAGTGCTCCGAACGGGTCGGGTCGGGTCGGGTTATGGGTCAACCCGAACCTCGAGGTAGGAACGTCCCGAGTGCCCCGATCTGTAGATCATTACACAATTAATTAAAGATTTTTTTATACGTTTTACAATACTTTTTTCAGAAGCTCGGGTGGCTTAACTCTTCTGTGAACCCACAAAGCGTATTAAGTAAAACTTGAAGTTTTCGTGCTGTACTATAAGAATATTGGCTTAATCATTCTAAATCATTCGACCCTCGTATTAAATTTGCTCAGTAAAACAATGACTGACTCTAAGCTTTGCATGAATTGCGAAACCACTGAATCAACTGTATTTCGCTCTTTAAAGGACAAAAAATGGGAGGAAGTGGAAAATAATAATTTAACTAAGGAAAAGTGGGTGAAAGGCGGTAAGTTATATCATATTTGTTATATGAATTTTGTAGAAAATCTATTACAAAGACTACGAAGAGAAGCCAAACAGGTAAGAATCTCAAGTGGAGAAGTTGAAGTTACAGCTAGAAAAGAAGTAGACGTTACATATAAAGATGTAGGAACTACAATGAAAGATATGGAGGAGGCAAGTATGATTGATCTTGTTGGGACTATTGAAGCCATGACAAGAATTTTTTATGAAAGAGAGCATGTAAAGAAGGAAGGTCCTATTTATTCGTATGAAGAATTGTGGGAGGTATTTCAAACAAATAAGTGTTTGGAAAATTTTCTTTATCAACTTTATTTAGTAGCTAGGCCACTTGAGCGCGGTGAGAAAATCATAGATCGTATGAAGAAATTAATCCATTCACATTTGCTATCTTCTTGCGTCGTTAAATAATTCAAAAATTAACTCCTTTAAGTTTGATGTAGCGTTTTATTTGGATTCTGTAGGTACGAGTAATGAAGGCTTAGATACGTTGGCAAATCTCGGTATTACTACACATTAAGAGCAGTGGACAAAAGAAAGAAAAGAGTTGCCGACGCCCATGAGAAATATGTGGAAGATTCTTTTTTAAAAAATTCAGGCAATGCTTTTGTGCTGAATATTGATAATTACCACAATATTCACGTTCCACAGCAGGCTGACTCTACTAATACGTCTCATCCAGCACATATGGCAACCATAATAGCAAACCCGTGTCCCGTATCAGCAATTCCATGTAATGGAGCACTCAACCCAAGAATTATTAATGATAAGCTAATTATGAAACATCTTGATGGACGGTTCATCATCAACCTTGGTATTCCTTATAACGAGCGTAGACTGGGTCATACAGGTAAGTGCACCAACGATGAGGTTATAGAGAGACTAACATTGCACAGTTATAATGATAGGTTAGTGAAAAAAAGGCGATCGGCATATTCAGAACACTATTCTTTTCGATTTCGTCAAAGGCAATTTGAAAAGTGTAGAGAATTATACAAATGCACTTTGAATTGTACATGATCAAGAATTAATGCAAGGGTATCTTTCCGACCACATAATTCCTGTCGTTGCAGATTGGCCTGGTCAATTTTTCATTCGTAAGGCCATCGTACATCAGCTTTTTCTCAACAACGAAGTCGTTCCTCCATTCGTTGCATCGTTTGTGCCGATTATGGGTCCTCTCCACGTGTCTTTGAATGGTCGTGAACTCGTTTACAAGAAAAATTCGTTTCTTTTTAATGATATTTACAAAGGAATTTTTGGTAAAAAAAAGATCTTGGTAAAAAACCCCGTCCTTGGAGAATCGATTTAATTCTCTATCTTATGCGTATTACGTGGCTTGATACATCTAATATTATTTATTCAAAATTCGGTCACACTTGCAAAAATTTAAAATTTTTATATCTAACCAATCTTTTAGATAACCTAATTCCTTTAGTTCTTGATGTTTACGCGGCTCACCATCGAGAAGGAAACTGGCAGGCATACGAAGAAGCTTGTATGCGTTGTTGGTGCGATTTATTTCTTCGATTTGATCGAAGAAATTATAAGCGTTCCCCTTTGATGTTTTTTTCTGACATTTTTTTTTTGGATGAATACTAATCATCCAATGATGAATCTAGTTACTAATCATCTTGCATCTCTAAGCGATTGTCCTGTAGAAACTGTCCATAGTATAATTCAACGATGTATGGCAAAGTTTTTCACAGCAAGTCAATTGCAGAAGGAGGCGCGTTTTATATTTTAGCATTGGGACGATAATACTTTCCGTCAATATTTCGTGAATTCGATGAAGTACCCGTATAAGCCAAAACAATTGCACATACTATCCTGAAAATGTGCTGTGTTGCTTTTAGAAGTTTTTACGAAGATCTACAAAGCGCATTATTTGTATCCTTTAACTATTAATTCGTCTGATGATAATATTAACTCTTATAAGCTGCCATCGTTAGGTTATGAAATAACCGATCGCCATCTTCCAAGAGGTTTTGTTACTTCTAGAAAACCATTTATTAATGTTTTATGTGATTATTTGTATTGCGATTGTACTAACTATACTAACTGTTCAAATGATGGTAACGTTCTCGCGTGTGGGCACGGATATCATAGCCGTTGCTTACAAAAATGTTGCTTTAAGTGTCTAATATGTTTAGGCTATCTACAGGATGCAATCAAGAGTAATGTCGAAGCAATAAAAGTAAGTATGATGAAAGATTTAGGCAAAAGGAATTTATGGATGAAAATGTTGAAAGTGCAGACGAAGATGATTCTGATGCTGAAGATGCGACGGGTGATATAGCAACGGTAGATAATTTGTTAGATCAAGCAAAAAAAAACTTTTTCGAATTATAATATATATTTTTTTAAATAAATAATAAATAAATTATATATTTTTATTAAATACGTA
>QKWP01000029.1:118957-162921 GCA_003550325.1 Gigaspora rosea
TGAACCTGAACCTGAACCTGCTCTAAAAGTTCAATACTGAACTGAACCTGAACTTAAAATTATTGAACATGAACCTGAACCTGAACTTAAAAAAAGTTCAGTTCAGGTTCAGTTCAAGGTTCATGATCATGTTCAGGTTCATAATATATGCACATGTTTACCTAAATCACAATTAGTAAAATTTAGAGAATTATAGCATTTTGTATAATTTTATTAGTAAAATTATTAAAAATATTGTTCTACATAAAATTTTACTAATTGATTATAACTTCTTATACTAATTAAACTTATTATGCACCAAAAAATATATCAAATTGGCATATTTTATTTTACTTTTCTTAAAATTTGAAGAAAAGATGCTTAATTTTGAATTTTTGATGAAAATTTTCAAAATTAAGCATCTTTTCTTCAAATTTTAAGAAAAGTAAAATAAAATATGCTGATTTAATATATATTTTGGTGCTGAACAAGTTTACTTAGTGCAAGAAGTTAGGATCAATTAGTAAAATTTAGAGAATAATAGAAATTTGTACAATTTTGTTAATAAAATTATACAAATTTCTATAATTCTCTAAATTTTACTAATTAATCCTAACTTCTTGCACTAAGTAAACCTATACAGCACCAAAAAATACATCAATTTGGCATATTTTATTTTACTTTTCTTAAAATTTGAAAAAAAGATGCTTAATTTTGGAAATTTTCATCAAAAATTCAAAATTAAGCATCTTTTCTTCAAATTTTAAGAAAAGTAAAATAAAAATAAAATATGCCGATTTAATGTAATTTTTGGAGCTTGACAACTTTACTTAGTATAAGAAGTTATTATCAATTAGTAAAATTTCATGTAGAACAATATTTTTAATAACTTTATTAATAAAATTATACAAAATGCTATTATTCTCTAAATTTTACTTTACTAATTAATCATAACTTCTTGCACTAAGTAAACTTGTTCAACACCAAAAAATACATCAAATTGGCATATTTTATTTTACTTTTTTTAAAATTTGAAGAAAAGATGCTTAGTTTTGAATTTTTGATGAAAATTTCCAAAATTAAGCATCTTTTCTTCAAATTTTAAGAAAAGTAGAATAAAACCTGCCGATATGATGTATTTTTTGGTGTTAACAAGTTTACTTAGTGTAAGAAGTTATGATCAATTAGTAAAATTTTATGTAAAGCAATATTTTTAATAATTTTAGAAGTTTAATATGCTTCGCTCCCATGTGATGTGCTTGTATATCGCACCCTAATTTGATTGGCTAAATTCGCAGATCATTATTTTTTTTAAAAAAAAAATTTTTGATAAAATTCTTTAGATTAAGAATTAGTCTATGAAATTTTAAGAAAAATCTTAAAATTTTTTGCGCCTATATGCAAAATTTAGTGCTGAACAAGTTTACTTAGTCGAACTGGAAAGATTGTCTTAATAAAATTTAGAGAAATCATCAAAAAACAAGTTAAAAAATGAAAAATTGCAAATATCTTTAAATTTTATTAAGATAACCTTTTTACTTCGACTAAGTAAACTTGTTCAGCACAAAATTTTGCATATAGGCGCAAAGAAATTTAAGAATTTCCTAGTAAACCTTCTATACTAACTCTAACCTAAAAATTTTCACAATAATTTGTTTATTTTTTTAAAAATAATGATCTACAAATTTAGCCAATCAAATTAGGGTGCGATATATAAGCACATCGCAGGGTGTGAGATATGCATTTATTCATAATTTTATTAATAAAATTGTACAAAATGCTATGATTTCTAAATTTTACTAACTGATTTATACTTCTCACTCTAAGTAAACTTGTTCAGTATCAAAATATATATATATTTTTATTCAGACTCAAACTAGTTTGCAAATTTTGGACTAGCACGACTGAACTTATGATTGAGTTTAAGTTTAGTATAAAGTTTAAATAATAAAATTTTGAGTTTGATTCTGGTCTGGACCAGACAAAACCCAGACCCAAACCTAGACTGAACCTGAACATGTTCATGAACTTATGAACTGAACCTGAACTGAACCTGAACCAGCTCTAAAAGTTCAATACTTAATCTGAACCTGAACATGTTTTAAAAAATGTTCAGGTTCAGGTTCAATACTGACCCTGAACCTGAACTTGACCTAAGTTCAGTTTTGTTCAGGTTCATAGGAACACTAGTCTGACAAAGTGGTTTCATGTCATGCATCATGTGTCAGGCAACATTAATTGTGATTTATCAATTTTGAGCTTTTTTCATCCTAATAAAGAATCCAACTATCACTTCAAACTATACATGAGAACAAAATTATTTCGGGTTCTAAAACCTGAAATTAAAATTTGAAGACAAAATTGTTTTTGACCTACTTTACTTGAAAGATGAAATTATTTGATACTTTTTTTGAATAGATGAAATTATAAGGAACATACTATATGAATTTTATTTGCTCTTCTTTATAAAAAATTTTAATTTTCTCTAATGAAGATGAAATAGGCCTTTCAAAAATCAATTTCGGCATCACATCTCCAAACAGCAGTATATATAGAACCAAATCCACCTTCTGTTTTAAAATTGATATCTTTAAAATTTTCAAAAAGTATCTATTCAACAATTGTATCTGGATTTAAGTTAATAGTTTGACATTTATGAATAACTTTATTATTTGATGTTCAATTATTAAAACTAGAACTATTAATGAGGCGAGGTCTTGACAATATTTTTTTTACAGAGTATAAAACTTGGCAATTTTTCATACTCTGTCAAAAACCTCATTATGACCTTGTTAAAAACCTAAATTAGCACTTTGCTATGATAATTTCTTCTTAGAAGCCTAGATTATTAATAATTTATATTAATTTGTCGCTTTCACAAAAATGGAAGTTTTTGCAAAGAAATAAATTGCGAATAAATTAATGATATTACTACAAGAGTACAAGGACCCTGAAATATTTTAGAGTGTAAGGTTTTACAAAATTACTAAATATAGGGGTCATCTAAAGCCATGTGCATTCACATGATAGTTAATTAAATAATCAAAAAACATATGAACGCACCTGGCTTTAAGCCATCCCCTAAATATAGTAAGATCTGCAGAAAAGTCAAAATAAGCAAACTAATTACAATAAATAGAAACCAAGACCTAACCATTCTATGATATTTCGAGGTCTTGTATTACAACATTATCACTCTAAAAAGGATTTTAGTTTTGCCTTTATTTGCAAATAAACTGGTAATAAACTAATAAAATTTTTATAATATTATTCCAATATCATTACCTTTGAAAAGGTGTAAAATTTGCTATCTTGTCGGCCTAAATTATTACTAGTTGCTAAAAATTTTAGAATCAATATCCTAAATTACTACTTTAAAAGGGGTAACGTCTAAATAATGCTTATTATTGGTAAATAATCAAATATTTCAAAATTTAAATCTAATTTTACATATAAATCCCGACCAATTTATTTCAGCGTTTTACATTATATTCCTCTCTCAGAGGGGGGGGGGGGGGCATTTAAAATTGTATTCGCGCAGCTCAAAATCTGAGGAGGATAAGAAGGATCATACCCATACCTATTGATGATAACTGAGAGATTGTCTTGCCTGGAAGTTACACCTAGGTCGGCCAAATCAATCTTCAATTTAGCATTAAATGAATCATTTCTTAAATCGCACTGTAGTACAGCACAACTAAATCCTTGAAAACCTTCGTTGGCGATAAATTCAATCCCATCGTCTTCGAGGCTAAAGCTAAAATTTCCTGATACTGTGAAAACATTACCAACAGAGACGGGTGGGTTAGGAGATACCGTGACCTCAATTGGATGAATGGGTTCATGACCATCTATAGTGCATTGGTTGAACTTAATTGGGTCTGCCGAGTAGGCGGTGTTAAACACCGCGAAAAGTGTAACTAAAGTTAACGCAAAAATGCCAAAATTCAGCTCTTTCATTGTTGTGAGGAAAATTAAAGATTCTTTATTTTTATTTTTATTTTATTTATTTTTTTTTGAAAAGAAACAGTAATTAAGTAAAACAGTAAGGCTTCATTGAATATCAAACTAACCTATGAAAAATCAGATGAGTTATTCGTTATACAGTTATAGATTTATATGACTTATATTTAGGAAAATCCTCACCAAGAATAAAAAAAATGTAATCGATATAATAAAAATTTTATATGATCAATAAACGTTTCAATTATTATGCAAACACTATAATAGTTGTATGATATACGTAGCACAAATTTTAATTAGCTAAGATAAAATTTGAGTCCCAGCAACTAAGTAAAAAAATCTAATTATGCAAACACTATAATAGTTGTATGATATACGTAGCACAAATTTTAATTAGCTAAGGTAAAATTTGAGTCCCAGCAACTAAGTAAAAAAATCTAATATATATATACTTGATTTTGTTTTCGATCGATATCGATATTCATTTATGTTATGGATTAGAGATTTGTACCTATGTGGAAATAGCAATTTTTATCCAGATAGAATCCTAAATCAAACAGCCGAATTATCATTCATCCGTAACTTTTATGGGTAATCAAACAGCTGAGTTTTACTTATATATCGCTTTTAACCAATCTTGATAATTCCGGATTTAAGTAGTAATTAACGATTTTGCTGTCTTAAAATATTTCTCAATAAATTAGTCTTATTTAGAATAATTTTATGATTATAATATAAGCCTGATGTGTCAGTATCATATATTATTTAATCAACTTTCATTTACTACACATGCCTATGAACTATCATTGATTTGTTCTATTCATTTGGTTGGTTGATATTATTAACTTTTGTTTCAATTAACTTATTACTTTTTTTTTACATTTTGTTTTATTTAAAATTAACAATTTGATATTAGTGTTTCGATCCGTAATCTGCTGATCCGGATGGATCCATTCGGATTGAATACGGATATCCGTATCTGTTAATTTTAACCGGATAGATCTGTAATATTTACGGATTAAGGATAGGGATTATCCGGATCATAATATTTATGCGATTGTCAATTTGACCAGCAACCGACGATAAAAATTTATTACACTCCTTTCGGTAAATGTGAATGTAGAGTTAGGGCACACATGAATTTTGATGATCATCCAAATTTCGATAATTTGCAGCTGATGCAGATCAGCCATGGAATACGGGTATTTTACACCCCCTTCTGATAATCTTAATGCTGATATAGATGAGCTCGTCAGTAAAATACAGGCTGATTTTTAAAACCTGTCCATACTATATAATCAGCTATAATTCTAACCCTAACGCTAGTAGATATCACACCGGATCAGTATGGTACAGATTTTAAAATTCTGGGTGTACTATACTGATATGCTGGATACGTGTCATTTCACCGACAGCTCACTTCACCGACATCACACCAAGTGACAATTTACTAAAAATACATCCGGCTAAGTGAACTTTCGGTGAAATGATTGTCGGTGAAGTGACCACCTTCCGAT
This sequence comes from Gigaspora rosea, assembly GCA_003550325.1. Lineage (NCBI taxonomy): Eukaryota > Fungi > Glomeromycota > Glomeromycetes > Diversisporales > Gigasporaceae > Gigaspora > Gigaspora rosea. Next base: position 124,417 of record QKWP01000029.1, read on the forward strand.
ATGCTCACCCATACCATATTGATTTGCGAAAATGCTAATCGATACCATACGGGTACCATACTATTCAATTCTGGTTATATGTACAGAAATTTTTTACAGTAAATCACCACAATAATCACAACTGATTCCAATACGAGCTAACTCAAAACCATACTGCATTGGGGTATAATGCGTTATTCGGTAATTATGATGACAATTAGATAGTTAGTAAGTAAATAATTTTCCCGTTCTTGGTTTTGTCGCAACCGCGTTGCGCAGCTACCTTATAATTAAATGCTAAATGTATTGTCTTTATATTGGCTTATAATGCAAAAGAATCTTAGCATTGAGTTCATGTCGACAATAATGTGAATGCCAATCAATCAAATTTCGAGTTTGATTTCGTCGATAGCTCAAAACGCCATTTCAAAGTAAGATGCTTCAAAGGTTTTCAGCGTAAAAAGAAAACGTATAGATATTATAAAAATATAAAATAACATAACTTTTTGTAATAATAAAGAATGCTAATTATATTGTAAGATACAAATGTTAGCTTAGAAGTGAAATCTACCTTTTTTCATAAAGCATATAGATCGTCATAAATTTTATGTGAAGTGATCGTTAATATGAAATACAGTATTCACATGTTGATATTATGGATACTATGTTATATCTTCGATTTTATTCATTTATATTTATTTTGCTTACCACTTCTAACATGAGAATCTAACAACTTCTGCATGTTGATATGAAGAAAGATTATTTATATTCGAGAAAACTATTATTTCTGGCTAATTCTGCTTATGGTGTATTGAACAGAGTTGCAAAAAAAATTTCAAATGCAGTTGATAGAATGATAATGTAACTATAGTGAAGTTGTGTGGCCAAATATAATGCGGGCCAAATTATTTGCATCTAGCGCATTTGGGGTAAGTAGACAGCTGCTATTTTAAGAATAATAAAAGTATATTGAAAATTTCTTCAGAAAATGAATAGCATCAAAAAGTAAAATATAGTCATACTGCTGAATTTATGCTGAATTTAAAATCTCTGACATTATTGTTTAAATTAAAGGCTATTCATATGTTTTAGGAAGTGGAGATGTTAGTTTCGAAAGTTTCGGAAACTTAACAACAAGAATAGGATATATTTATATCTTGAAAAGTTACCGATCAGATGCAATGAAAAGATTCAGACTATTCCTTTCATTTGCTGTCAGCGTGATATTAAGTCTTCGGATTCTTAACAAATTTTTGCAGAAATGTGTTATATATTGACTCCAGGTGACATCAGCTTTGAAGGACAGGATCTGCATCTAAAGTTATTGATTGTTGCCAGTGGCTCGCCTGGATAGTTTTATGGTTAACCTTAACCTCATTGTTCGCATCTGCCTTTGTAAATGTCATTAAAAAGAAATGAATTTGAATAAAATTACAAATATTTAAAGGAACATGAAGAAGCCTTATTATGGACAAAAATGCTATAACAAATGGAAGTATAATATTATTGTTGAGAAGAATATAATATTGAATTGTTTGGCAAATGAAGAGCTTTGCGCAGCTACATGGTATTCTTATGTAGGATATAACATCTTAATGATAGTTATTATGTGTATTATTCAAGGTATATTACAGTATCAAATTGTTTTGAATATGAATTTTGATATTTATCAATAATTAGCACAAAATAATTTGTTGTTTAATCTATTATTTGCTTATTGCACCTAAAATATATATGCATGTTTGTAGAGTATACTTCAATTCATTTAAGTAATAAAATTAATTATTTGAAAGACTTTATTATTGATTTCTTATTCGTGCCGATTTATTTAACTGATAAATTACTTCTTAATAAGTTTATTATTAAAAATTGATTTGACTGATGAGTATAACGATTTGATTTTTATGATTTCAGCAAATTTATGCACAAACTGTGGATTTTAAATTTTAGCCTTACTTGAACTAAAGTTTTAGAAAATAACAACATTTTACTTACGCTAGCATGTATATAAGTGCATACCCACCCAAGTTTTCCCAATCGATGGTGACACGCAGTAACTTCATAAAATTTTGTACAGAATTATTTATCGTGTACTGTACTTACTATTAAAAAATCTTCATATTTACAAACTTTTAGTAGTCATAAATTTTAGATAACTTTTTAAAGAAAAATTGCCATGGTTGAGCGAGCTTTATGAAGAGAAAAATTTACAATTAGCGCCATAATGCTTAATTTTGAAAATAATCAACTACGGCGCTCTTTTAGATAAATTTAAACATAAACCTTTCTGGATGATTATTACATATACTATCACAGCTCTGGATCAATCAATGCTTAAAAAACCTGACATTCGGATAAGAAGAGTATTATTCTTAATTAATTTTATGCATAAATCAACTTATTTAGAATGATAATCTCTTTGAATGTGTTCTTTATAAAAGGTTCACAAACAAAGAATTTTAAATAAAACATTCACATTGCAATATATTTCTATATCGTATTTATTACACATAGTTTATATTAAAATCGAAATCACACTTTTAATAATTTTATTCATGAAACGATGGAGTCATAGATTTTGTCGTAACTGTAACCATAGCTGTATTTGAAAACAAAAAAAGAAGTTTGAAATCTGTAGAAACTTCAAGCAAGCGGTTTAATGAAAGTTCTGTAGTTTTTTTTTTTGTTATTTGAGAGAATATTGAAAAAATCATAGATAGAACTACTAAAAAGTCTTGAAGATGGAATTTTGATGGGTAACATGAATGAAAAAATTCTGATTATATGAAATTTTGGAATAATTTAAGCGAGGAGTCATTACGAATGCTAAAACAGTACGAGAATTTAAAATTCAAATAAACTTATTTTTTTTTTAAAAATATTAATGTATTAATGATCTCAGTTTTTTCACTTACATTCTGAGATGAGTGGAAAATAAAGATTTAAATTTTCGGCAAGATAAACACGACATTAATCTGTAATTTTTTGTTAATTATCATATAGTCATGTTAATGATGGGTATACTAAAAATTCTCATATTTGTATAGTTACGTCATCAATGATTGACTTTTACTAAAACGCACTTATGACATTATTTCAAAAATTAGACAAATAATTAACACGTGGAATTTTAGATAAAAATGTTCTATGCCCTAAAATCCTAACCCTAACCTAAATACTAATATGAAAAAAATTTTATGATAAAAAATTTTGTATAAAATACTTAGAAAATCAAAAAAAAACATAATAAAAGCATAGAATGGCTGTAAAACACTATAGCAGATAGGTGCATTTTATAGTAATTGCAATGATTTAACGTCTTTTTCTTCCTGTCTTTTTTAACAACCTACATAAGAAAATTTAATCGACAGTACGTAACGTGTGTAGCATTTATGACGTAATACAAATATGGTTACGGTAATAAGCAATTTTAATAAGAACGGATTTGATCCAATCCCTCTTTTCCCATACAATTCATGGCATTAAAAATATTTACGGGCGGTATGCCCGAATTAATGGAAATATTCTTAATAATGATTTAAATAATGAGATTTGTTACTTATACTCGTGTGCACTTGTGAATCGATATTGGTGCAAAATGACAATTCTCTTCTTTGACAATATCTATTTTCATTCAAACAAGAGCCTTTATTCATTTATAAATATTTTTCATCTCTTGACAAAGACAAAAAATCCGGTTTAAAAGAGTGTGGAATAAAATGCTGCATTTTCCAATACATTAATGAATTATGCAATATCAATCTTTTTTGAATATAAGAACTAAGGTTTCTTTATTTTAATGTTGATTGCTTATAATTAACCATTTGGAGAAAATCGCATGCACATTCAGTAAGAACCAACAAGACATTTTGTTCTATAAGTATTTATTTGAAAAGAAATTACTAATACAAATTTAACACATATAAGTGACAATTTTTTTGTTTCATGCTTTTCATTTGTTAGCCATTCAGACAAAGCCGTATACATGTAGTAACATAAACTTTCATTTGAATACTGTATAGAAATAATATAAAATGCTGCTAAGAATTAATATTTGGACAAACCCATATATCTATAAGATGTTTCTCTTTAATTCATTAAGTTTATCTTTAATTCTTTGAATTGACTCATTCTCAATAATATTTTCATCACAACTACTACTACCAAATCTATTGTAAAGTTCACTAATATTATCATTTTTACTATATCTACCAAGAACTTCAACGGTATCAATTTCATTAGTACTATTAGTACTAGAAGTATTTTTATCAATCTTACTATATTTACGAAGAGTTTCATCAATATTTATTTGTCAGTATTAATAGTACTAGAATTATCAACAGTAATTTTATCATTCTTATGAACATTGTTTTCTTGCATCCAATTAACTAAATTTTCAGTTTGATCTGAATTTAATATGTTATCACAAATAATCAAATCTTCTGTTTTATGTGGAATAAAATGGTTTAACCCTGAAGGATCACAAATACTCAAATCTTCTGTTTTATGTGGAATAAAATGGTTTAACCCTGAAGGATCACAAATACTCAAATCTTCTGTTTTATGTGGAATAAAATGGTTTAACCCTGAAGGAATATGTGTATTTTTGCTTAAAAATTCACGTAATTCATCCGAAATTGAAGTTTCAAGATTAAGTGGTTTACTATAACATTTAAGGGTGGTATCGAGTTTTTTATAATCAATGTTAGGTTTAAATTTGTGTAAATTTGAAATAATTTGTTCGTCATCTCGCCACGATTTAAAAGTTTCGCATAATTCAACGGCCGTGGGGCGAATCTTTGTACCTTGATGCCAACACTTTTTCATCAATTCGATATAACAGTTCGAATCAGCTTCATTAACTTTTGGTCGCATTCCACAAACTATCAGAAAAGCTTGATCTTGTTCAAAATAGCAAGTAGAAGATTCGCCATATAATACTTCCCACATGATGATTCCAAACGAATATATGTCGGATGCTGTAGTATACGGTTTCTTTTCTAACACTTCAGGCGCAACAAAAGGTAAAATACCATAGACTTTACCATCATCTTGTTTCAAATATTGAATGGAGAGACCCAAGTCAGCGATATACGCACTATGTAGGTTATCTAGTAATATATTACCGCTATGCAAATCCTTATGAATAATTCCTTGCGAATGAATCGCTACAAGATCATTTATTATGCAAAGTAACAGATTTAATTTATCCTTCCAATTCATTTGAGACAATTCGAAAAGATTCTCACGTAAAGAACCCAATTCTGCGTACTTTAGCACAAGAATATAATTTCCTTTTTCATTTCTTGAAACACCGTAGCATTTCATGAATGATGGATTTTTAACGCCAATTTCGCAATAGTTTTTCAATTCACCCAAATAATCATTATTATGAAATTCTTTAAGTGCAACATTAGATATTTTAGTTCTTATACTTACTTTTAGATATTTTGTTACCAATTGAGCTTTGAATATGTCTGCAAAACCACCTCTCCCAATCAATTTAATATCTTTAAACTCATATGAAAACCATGATAATTGGTATCTATTATCATCTAAAAGTATTTTAATATCTTTATCGATGTCAAAATTTTTATATTCTGTTTTGATGATTTCATGAAATTGTTTTCTCGCCTCAATAAACCAAAAATTTGCTTTCTCGATATCTACTTGAGTTCCAATACCGTTTCTATAACAGCGAGCACAATCATTCATTGCCATGGTCAATCCCAACTCAGCAGCTTGTTGATAATATAAAAAGGCTTTATGATCATCCTGTTCAACACCGATTCCTCTTCCATATAAATCTCCAAGCGTATGTATTCCCCGAACATTTCCCTTCTCTGCAGACCTTTGATAATATTCAAGTGCCTTATAAAAATCCGGTACGACACCAATTCCCTTCCAATAACATTCCGCAACATCATTTAATGCTTCATCGTTTCCCATGTCAAAAGATTTTTTTATAATGAATAAATGCATTATTTTCATCCTTTTCAACACATCTTCCGCTTTTATAACACCCTGCAACACAAAATAATCCAAGAGCATTTCCCATATCTGCAGATTTATTGTAATATTCGAATGCCTTACGTTCGTCCTTTTCGACTCCAATTCCATCTTCATAACATTTTCCGACCATAATTACTCCATAAGCGCTACCCATCTCTACAGATTTTTGATAATAAATGAAAGCTTTTTGTTCATTTTTGTTCATTCTTTTCGACTCCAATTCCATTTTGATAGCAATATCCGACTTCCATTGTTCCCGCAACGTTACCCATCTCTGCAGGTTTTATATAATAAATGAAAGCCTTTTGTTCATCCTTTTCGACTCCTCTGATTCCTTTGTCATAATAATATCCGACAATAAAGGCTCCCTGAGCGTTACCCATCTCTGCAGATTTTTGAAAATAAATGAAAGCCTTTTGTTCATCCTTTTCGACTCCGATTCCTTTGTCATAACGAAATCCGACATTAAGTGCTCCCTGAGCAAAACCCATCTCTGCAGATTTTTGATAATAAATGAAAGCCTTTTGTTCATCCTTTTCGACACCGAATCCTTCTTCATAACAATATCCGACGTTAAATGTTCCCATAACATTCCCCATCTCTGCTGATTTCAAAAAACATTCAACAGCTTGTTTATAATTTCGTTTTTCTAAGTGCCAACCTCCTTCCCGTACCATTTTAGTGGAATTATAAGTAAATATATCATTTACACCAACGTATATAATATCTCTTTTATAACATTTCCCAGTATTGAAATCTCCTTTAACATCATTTAAAGCAGCTTGATTAAAATATGGAAATGCTTGATGTTCATCTTTAATAACACCTATTCCATGTCTGTAGCAATAACCAACCATGTACGTTCCTTCTACAAATCCCAATTCTGACGATTTTTTATAATACGCGAATGCTTTATTCCAATTCTTTTCAGTTCCATAACCGAAATGATAACAATAGCCAACTTGAAATATTCCTTTTACATGTTTATCATTTGCAGCTTTCTGAAATAATTTGAACGCACTATGCTCGTTCTTTTCTACTTCGATGCCATGAAGAAGATTATATCCGAGATTATAATCTTTTGATGAAATTAATTGACTAAATTCCATCTTTAATTTTTTTTTGTTTAAGAGAATTTTATAAATGATATTGTTGTATTCTACATTCTTATATATAGATATCAAGAATCCAATTTATGCAATATGTAGATCATATATCAAGTTAACTCCGCTTTAATAACCAAAGCTGCATTAGGATATATGTATTCGTATTATTTAACACTATTTATTTTGCATTAAGTTACGATACACCAATAAATATCATGCATTAATCTCATTTTTATGAATTTACCTAAATAGGAAAAAAAACAAAAAAGCGTAATTACTACATCTCAATATCTAATAATTCCTCAACTTCTACTAAATTTGTAGTTGATTTTATATTTGTCTTATGAGACGAATCGGATATACTAAAATTGATCAATTCCGATTAGTGAATCGCAAGTGTACCACAATACTCCCGTACCATGAAATATGACTTCCCTTATAACGATAACGATGGTGATAAAATATAATTATTAATATTGTATTATGTAAAATACGCATGGTGCCCATATTTATGGCTGATCCCAATATTAATTAACCAGTCAACTGCTTTACTCCTTGTGCTAATGTTTTTCCGAATTGGGTTCCCTAAATTTAATTATTGTTTAGCTTCTTATTATTAGAACTTTCGAAAGATTGTCTCCGTTGGCAAATGGATTCTCTATAAATAATACAGAAGAAAATAGACTAAACCATTTCTAAATCAATATAAAATAAACACGGAACATTTAATGTGATATCTTAAATTTTTTTTTTATAAAATACAAGGCAAACATGTCATTTTTTAAAAGGTTTAAAAGGTTTAAAACTTCTCAGAATAGAAAGATTAATGGTATGTAAAGAAAATTTTAAATATATTAGCATATAAACATAGAATTGATAAAATGAATATGTAGGGCATACGGTGTTTAATCCTCGAAATTCAATTGGTGTTATTCCAAATGGACAGGGTGGATATATTGCCCGCGGAGTTATCTCCACAAATCTATGCTTATATGAAGAATCACTTGAAGATTTTAAGATAGCACTTTCTATTGAGCCCAATAATTTGTATGCATTAACTAATCGTGGAGTTACATATCTAGAATTAGAAAAATATGAAGAATCGCTTAGAGACCTGAATAAAGCATTGGAAATTGATCCAAACTTTGCACTTGCACTTAGTCATCGTGGAATTGTTTGTATGAAAACTGGCGACTATAATAAATCGCTTCTAGATCTGAACAATGCGTTGGAAATTAATCCGAAAGATATTCGCACACTCGAACAACGTGGAAATGTTCACAGAATTTTACGTCATGATAAAGAATTTTTAGAAGATTTAAATTCTGTGCTAAAAATTAGTCCAAATGATGTGAATGCACTTGTATTTCGTGGAATTGCTTATGGAAATTTAGGCCGACATGAAGAATCTCTTATCGACTTAAATAAAGCATTGGAAATTGATGAAAACGTATTCGCACTTTGCAACCGTGGAATTGATGAAAACGTATTCGCAGTTTGCAACCGTGGAATTACTTATAAAAATTTAGGTCAATATGAGGAGGCACTCGTGGATTTAAATAAGTCAATAAACATTGATCCAACAAGTGTGACCGCACTTAATCAACGCGGAAATACTTATAGACTATGTGATCAATACGAAAAATCTGAATAAAGCATTGGAAATTGATCCAAATAATGTGTTCTCACTTATAGGTCGTGGAGATACTTATAGATTATTAGGTCAATATAATGAGTCTCCTAAGGATTTAAATAAATCATTGGAAATTGAACCAAATAATGAATCTGCACTTATAAGTCGTAGTGAAACTTATAAACAATTAGGTTTGATAAAGAATCACGTGCAGATTTAAAAAAATCGTTACAAATTATGCCAATTAATGAAACTGCGCTTAAAATTTTAGAAACTGATCCAAATAATGTCTCTGCTTTAGAAGTTCATAAAAAGGCAAGAAATAAATACATTAACCAGTATTTAAAAAAAAATTTTAATAATTGGACATCAAATAATGAATTTATTGATCAAGTTATTCGAAATTGCCAAATTGTTACCTTAAATCCGGATACAATTGTTGAATGGATACCTTTTGAAAATTTTAAAGATGTCAATTTTAAAACAAAGGGTGGATTTGGTTCTATATATATTGCTGTTTGGAGTGATGGTTGGATTCTTGTTTGGGATGAAAAAAGCTCAAAATTGATAAGAACAGGAGCAATCACAGTTGTCTTAAAATCATTAGATGATTTTATTAAATTAAATGATGAAAATCTTGAAGAGGTATGTTATTCTTGTTGATCTAAAATTCTTGAATTATAATACTATACATTAATTTAAGCTGACATATCTGATAATTTATCAGGTAATATCGAATATAATTTCGAATTTAGGGTCATATGGCGTTAAGTGTTATGGGCTAACAAAAAATCCAGATAGTTCCAAATATTTGTTAGTTCTAAAATATATGGAGAATGGAGATCTTGAATCCTGTTTATTAGATAAAAATAAGGAATTCAATTGGAAAGAAATATATTCATTACTTCAGCAAATATTTAAACAACTTCACGCTCTTCATAATTCTAATATGGTGCATAGAGATCTTCATCCTGGAAATATTCTTTCCGATCAAGAAAAATGGTTTATTAGTGATTTTGGATTTTGTGGACCTGTAGATAAAATTCTGAATAACATATATGGTGTCTTGGATATGTTGCCCCTGAAGTTTCATAAACAATGTTATACAACCAAGTCAGATATATATAGCATGGGGGTAATTATGTGGCAACTTGTAACTCGGAAAAATCCATATCCTGAGTTTACTGATGCGTTTGGAATCCTTGATCCGTCAAACATAATAATCTTTGATCCGCCAAACATAATTGGACTACCTACTACATATGAACGTATGATGAAAAAATGCTTGGATCCTAATTCTGAACAAAGGCCAGATGCACAAGAATTATTTAGTTTTTTTGATAAGATGCTTGGTCAAATTAGCAATGGTAAACATTTTACAAATCGAATTTTTATTTTGAATTCAGTTAATGTCGCGGCTGATGTCGAAAATTGAATCTATTTTAATAAGAAATTTTAATTATTTGTCTTACCGTATAGTTCCTAATTAATCACCACCCTCTCTACCCAATTTTTTAAATCTCAGATTAGCGGGAGTAATTTGGCCAAAGATCTTATTACAATTTCTGCTAATCTGAGATTAAAAAATTGGGGTAGGGGTGTGCTTAATTTCGTAACTATAAAGTACTGTAGTTTTTTTTTTTTTTTTTTTTTTTTTTTTTTTTTTTTTTTTTTTTTTTTTTTTTTTTTTTTTTTTTTTTTTTACAATTAGGTTAGGATTAAACGAATAACACTGAAAAAAATAGGGTCGAGGAAGTAGTGCTTATTATGATAGAATTCAGTATGTGAATTTTAGTAGTTTAATAGATTTAAATTAAAGACCAAATTTCAGCATCAGCTAGTCATGACTTCAGCTGCGACTATTAATATAACAGATTAAAATGAAATTAGATTGAGATGAAATATGGGACCTCTTTAACTTTCTAGAGCTTATTATTAGAAATTTGTTAAAAAAATTTTTATTACGACATATTACTGTCATTATTTTATTTTAATTTGATTCATTTTAATCTGCCACAATAAATATAAAACAAATAAATTAATAATAAGATAATGTATTGTAGAAAATAATGAAGGTAAAGCTTTAAATAACAATTATTAAAATGAAAAGGTTTTAATGATAATGAATATATTGAAAATATTATATTTCTTTAGATATTCAAGTTCAAATTTCATATAATTATAATATCGCAGACTTACAAATGGTGAATATTGATTTATTATTTAACAAATTGGTTTTTTTATAAAACAAATAATATTAAAAAAATTTGAATGTATAGAATATGAGAAGATATAATTGAAACTAATATTATTATTTTTCTGTTTGATATTATTTATATAATAGATAATGATAAGAATTCTGAATATGTGCAAAATGAAAGTGATAATTTATTTGAACTAGAATTATTGCAGCATGATTTAAATGAAAATTTACAAGAAAATTTAGAAACTATTAAAGGTAAAAATTTATAAACCATTTATTGAAAATATTTAGTAATTACAGATTGTTCCAAAAACATTTTCTTAATTAAAAAGATAATAATGTGCAAAATAAAAGCGATAAATTATTTGAATTAGGATTATTAAACTCTAAATTTCAAGTTTTGAATATTAAAGCACTAGACTCTTCATCTAAGTCTTCAAAGTTTACAAATGGTAAATATATTAATTTAAGCACAAAATTATGTATAAACTAGAGGTGCAGGCGAATCGTCCCAAAGATTACCAACTAGTTACGACATAAGCTTTAGCTAGTTACGGCTTAAGCCGTAACATCATTGGGACATCATTGGGACGATTCGCATGCACTTCTAGTATAACCTTATTTTTAATTTTATGTTTTTACATAATTACATAAACATATTTGTATCAATATATCCTATCGATACAGGAATATTTAATTGACTACTATTTTTGTATAGATAATATAAATGGTAGAATACTACCTATTTAGAAAACAGTAAAGGTAGATATAGTTTAATAAGTTCTATATACTACGATTTTTTTAAATTAAGATGAATAATTTATTAATATATTTGTGAATATTAATATTTCTCTAGATCGTTTGAAACTTAAAAATGGTAATTTCTATTATTATCAATACATTTTATTAAATATCATTATTAACGGATTTCAATCAATATAGAAATTGATGAATTTGACTCATATCTCACAAATAAGGATGCTAGTTATAATTTAAACCAATATAGAGAATACCTTATAAATTTTGGAAACTCGCCAAGAATTAACGAAGTTGATGTCATCACTTATAAAAGCGTAGCGAAGCTTATAGGATGCTGGGTCAATATGAAGAATCGCTTGTAGATTTGAATGCAGCATTAAATATTGAACCAAATAATGAGTTGGCACTTAAATATCGAGCAGAAATTTATAGAAGATTTCGTAGATTTGAAGAGTCACTTTTTGATATAAATAAGGTGCTGAAAATCGATAAATATAATGCAATGGCGTTGGTAATTCGTGGAATTGTTTACTTTTCATTAGGTCGGCATGAAGAATCGCTTACAGATTTAGACAGATCATTAGAAATTAAGCCAGATAATCCATTTGCACTTACGTGTCGTGGCGAAACTTACTTTCATTTATGTAATTATGAAGAAGCACTTGCTAATTATAATGGGGCACTAAAGATTAAACCAAATTATGCAGTAGCGCTTTTCGGTCGTGGAATTATTAACTGCTTGTCAAGTCAATATAAGAATCAGTGGAAGATTTTGATAAAGCGTTGGAAATAGATCTAAATAATGCGGATATTCTTATGATTCGTGGAAGGATTTACAATGAACTTGGCAATATGAAAATTCACTTGCAGATTTGAACAAGGCATTAGAAATTAAACCAGATAATGCACTTTTATATATAGTTCGCAGTTATACCTATGACCTGTTGTTGGGTATATATAAAGAATCTCTTGCAGACTTAAATAGAGCTTTGGAAATAGAGCCAAATAACTTGGATGCAATTTATAAACGCGGACTTACTTATCACCGGCTTCAAGCATTTAATGAATCACTCAGATTTAAATAAGGTTTTGGAAGATAATCCAGATAAGGTTGAAGCAATTAGCACTCGTGCAGATATTTATAGAATGTTTGGTCAACTTGAAGAATCACTTGAAGATTTTAATAAGGTATTAGAGATTACACCAAATGATGTATTTGCACTGGGTAGTCGTGGCGATACTTATAAGACGTTAGGTCGATATGAAGAATCACTTGTAGATTTTAATAGAGTATTAGAAATTAAGTCGGATGATGCATTTGCATTTGGCAGTCGTGGTGATCTTTACAAAAAGTTAGGCCGATATGAAGAAGCACTAATAGATTTTATTAGAGCACTAGGAATTATGCCAAATGATGCATTCGCACTTAGAAATTGTGGCCATACTTATTTAATTTTGGGCCACTATTCAGAAGCGTACGCATATATAAATAAATCATTAGAAATTGAGCCAAATAATGCATTTGCACTTGTGCATCGCGCCCAACTTTACGACAAGTTTATGTTATATGACGAATCACTTGCTGACCTAAATGAAGCATCTAAATCTAGGCCAGAACTTGTACAACGAATATTTATGGCAAGGAGGTGGTGATAGATGACATAGAAAATATGTAAGTAGTGCCTATGTCACCTCCTTAACTTTTCATTCTCTCATTTTTATTTTATGTTAAATTATTTTATTATCATCATTTCCTTCTTTTGACTGACTTTTTATCAGTAACAATTCAAGAATATATTAAGGACATTTGATTTATATAATTTTATACATGCTGACCTAGATCAGACGTATCTAACCCAGAAATTTGGTGGCAGCCCTGTAAAAATCTGACAATAGTTCTTATTAGTGGTAGCTCTCCCAAAAAAGTATTTACTACCACGTGATTTTGTCCCCTTCTCCTAGAGTATCTAGGATTATGCAGTGATTTAAGCCAAATTATGCATGCACCAACTTACAAATTATGCAAATTTTGCAAATTTTTTGCTTAATTTATCTTATAATTATGCTGTATATTACAAATTATGTAAAATTGCGATTTTGCTATTATCTTTTATTATTATTATTAATTATCAATTTGATTAAAATATAATATATTTAACATCTCAATTGTTTCAGAAAATATTAAGTTGATATTAATTTGTTCATATTTTACTTAATACTTTATGACATGAGGTAATAGTAATTTGATATGATTATTGTTAAATATTTTCAAGTTTTAAATTGATTGATATTTTTTGATTTACATTGGTTATCAATAATTGACTTCTGGATATGATAACAATAATTTTACAAATGTGATAAAAATGTTTGCCACCATCACATCTCCTTATAATAAAATTGTCATCTTATTACAAGTGTCTGGTACATTTTTACCAATTATTCCATTTATGTGAAGTAGAGTATCACAATTGTCTGGTACATTTTTACCAATCATTTTGCACGTGCAAAAAATGGATGGCATAAATGGTCACGATCACATATCAAAATTTGCAATGATTATATCAAATAAACATTAGCATTAATGGCTCTTATATCTATATTATTTAATTTTTATATGTTTATATATATATATTATTTTAATTTTTAATTTTGAGTTCATGTGCTTAATATTTTTGATTGGTCATAACTAGAAAACATGATCAGGGCATAGGGAAAACAATTCGACAATTGTTTTACATATTGATGTATTAAAAATAATGTAAATCAGTACTTTTAAATCTGTAATTATTGTAACATTTGATTATTTGCATATTAATCATAATGTTATAATAGATTCGTAATTTGTCTATTACTGTAAATTAATAATAGTTGTCATTATTTTTTAAAAATTGACTTAAGTTCTTTATGTACACTTTGCATCTTTCAGATTTAGAAAATTGCATCCATTCTTATGTGCACTTAGTATTTTTGAAATTAGATTGAGATACAAATAATGAGATAGTTCAGACTAGTAAGATAGTTAGTAGCACAGTAGAATTTTTTATTTTATTTTTTTCCTTTTCTTTTTTTTAATTCAATACTAACTTTTCGCACAATACTGAATATAGCAAGCATGATAGTTTGGGATATAGCAAGATAGTAGCACAGTAGTATTTTTTTTATATACAATATTAATATTTCTTTTTTCTTTAGAAGGAAATGTAATATGATAACAAACATAGCATGAAATAAAAGCATGATAGTTTGGGGACATTAGTAATACAGTAAAATATATTATATATATATATATGGGTGAGTCAGTAGAAAAGGAACAAATTTTTTTTAAGTAAAAGTTTCTTGACTTTAAGCTTAAATATCTTAACAACTATCTTAATAAATTTAATAAAATATATTTTTTTAATTCTATATAATTTCAAAATTAAAATAAAAAAATTTTTAGCAAATTTATTAAATAGTTATAAAGATATTTTAATTTAAAAATTAAAAAAATTTTACTAAAAATGATTTGTCCCTTTTCTACTGACTCACCTCCATATACAGTACTAACATTTCTTTTTTTCTTTAGAATAGAATGTAGCGTGATAACGAATATTTGATAATAAAAACATGATATTTTGGGACATAGCAAAGATAGTTAGTAGCACAGTAGTTTTTTATATATATAGTACTAACATTTCTTTTTTTCTTTAGAAAAAAATATAGTACAAATGTAGCATGATAGTAGAAGCATGATAATTCAGAATGTTAGTAGTACAGTAATATATATTATATATATACAGTTACCTTTTTCTAATCTGAACCTCTCTAAACCGAACACTATTAAACTCTCTCTAAACTGAACAAAATCTTCTAGAACATTTGTAAATTTTATTATAAAGTTTGGATAAGCCATACAGTATATAACTTTTTGAAAACTGAACTTTTCAAATTTTTACATAGTAAAAAAAAGCATTTCCAGCAGTTTGGATTAGAAAGAGTTAACTGTATACAGTACTAACATTTCATTTTTTTTAGAACATAGTGTGTTAACAAACGTACAATAGTAGAAGTATAATAGTTCAAAATGTAGCAAGATAGTTAGTAACACAGTAGCATTTTTTTATTAGGCCAGACCAAATTAATTCTTTGTTTAACATAACATAAAATAACTGTAAGAGGGGGGTGGGGCATTGGAAAAAAAACACAAAAATAATAATACTACAATTTTATTAGTTGATTTTACATATATTAGTTATATAAAATTTAAAAAATTGAGGGGGGCAAATACTATTAATTACTATTAATGTGTATTGGAAATATGCAAATTTTAAAAGATAGTGAGGAGGGGATTATGTTAAACAAAGAATTAAATTGGTCTGGCCTTACAGTACTAACATTTCGCGTAATAACTAACGTTGCATAATAGTAGGAATATAATGCTTTGGAACAGGGTTGGTATGAATGGAATTCGGACAATGGAAATTTGTCCGATATCCATTGTTCGAATATCTGATCAAAAGCAATGAACATAGGATTGGACATATAGGATAACTTCCTCGTAATTGGTTAATTACATGATATTAAATCGTTTCATATAATTAGTCATTTAATTTAACATGTGACAATTAACCAATAGAATTGCATCTGTAATCAATAGTCAATCGTAATAATAAAAAGAGTTTTTTTATTTATTAAGTGTTGTGTTATAAAACTTCATAAATAAAGCTATACTTTTATTAATAAACCAACTTTTTTCAGCGAAATAATTCTGTACATATGTTTATTATATTATCCTTTGAAAGATTAGTATGTACATATGCATGATTATATGAGGTGTGATTTTTTTTATAATAATCATTATGTGTTACGATTAATTAAATGATAAGGGATCCATTCAATCTGTTTAAGTTTTGTTCCATAGTGTTCAAGTTTTAGAAACATTTCTAATATGATCGATTTATGTACCGGCTGGTGGAAAATTCGAATTTTTTTTATATAAATGTTTGAACAAATGGCAAAAGTTTCTATTTAAACCATATACATATAGGGATAGTTTCCTAAGCTAAAAATAAAAATAAAATAATCAATAAACGTAGATACACTAAACCAAATCAATTTTTTATATAGTTTTCACCTTGGTCATGAGCAAATCAGCATTGGACATATCATCAGACATTGGAAAATTGTCCGAATTGTTCTATGAACATGATCAGACATTGTATAGTATTGTCCAGTGACAACCATAGCTGCGCTACATAAAACATCGGAATTGTATAGGACAATTCAGAGATGTCCGATGTCCGATAAAAAACCACCAGATATATAGCTTGCACAACCTGCTTCGGGATATAACAAGATAGTTAGTAGCACAGTAGTATTTTTTTGTATTTGTTTTTTATACAGTACTAATGCTTCTTTTTTTTTTAGAACAGAACATAGCATGAAAGTAAAGGCATAATAGTTTAGGACATTAGTAACATGGTAATATTTTTTTTAATATACAATGCTAACATTTCTTTTTTCTTTAGAACAAATGGATGTAGCCCAATAATGAACATACGATAGTATTAGCATGATAGTTTAGGACGTAGCAAGATAGTTAGCAGCATAGTAGTATTTTTTTTAATACAGTCTAACATTTTGCAACGTAGCATAATAGTAGAATCATAATAGTTTAGGACTAGCAAGATGTTAGTAGCACAGTAATTAGTATGGCATGAATAATATTAGTAACACAATAGTATTTTTTTTTCTTTTTTTTTGATACATTACTAATGTTTTGTACAATAACAAATATAGCATGATAGTTCAAGACATTAGTAACATGATAGTATTTTTTCTTTTTTTGATACAGTACTAATATTTCGTGTGATAACGAATGTAGCATAATAGTAAAAGCATGATAGTTCAGAACATAGCAAGATGGAGATAGTTAGTAATATGGTAATTAGTATGGGGCATGCAAAATAGTATGGAGCGTAGCATAATAGTTAGTATGGGATTTAGCATAATAGGTAGATGGAACATAGTGAAAAGGGTGCCAGTAGTGCCCCTAAAACACTTGTAGAATATATTTTTTGCATTCATTTGCTTGGGCATATTCAGCAGCAGATAATCCTATTGAATATAAGATCAAATTAACAGTAATCTTACTTCTGTTTGGATATTTATATATTGTATTTTTAGCTAATGAAATTTTACATTATAGTATTGAATTTGAATCATATACCTGTATTGTTAATAGTTTATACAGCTCAATAATTTTAAAGTAAAAATATCTATAATTATTATAAAATAAGCTATACATTTGCTTTATAACTGCTAATAGCTATAGTTGTTGATGTTTTTTTTTTTAACAAACCTCCGAAGAGGACGCCATGTAGGCGTACTTTATTAATAATTTACTGACTGACACCTAATACAAAATTATATTATAATAAAAATAGACTATCGAACTATTTACATATTTATTCCGGGTCAAGTCCTTCTTACCTGACCTAAAATCTATCTGAGAAAGTTCAGATAAAGATACTTCGTTACCTTCTTTAAACTGTTATGTCCCTCCTTTTGTAAAACTTTCAGAACCTTTAACTCCCTACTAATTCTCATCTGGACTATATCAGGTAGTATCGATTCTGGATCGATTCTGGTATCCATTTCTATCCCCATTTGACCTGGGCGTATCAACACCAAATCTCATATAGACAGGTGATATGCAGCCATATA
Source organism: Gigaspora rosea (assembly GCA_003550325.1). Taxonomy (NCBI): domain Eukaryota; kingdom Fungi; phylum Glomeromycota; class Glomeromycetes; order Diversisporales; family Gigasporaceae; genus Gigaspora; species Gigaspora rosea. The sequence goes on from QKWP01000029.1 coordinate 142,814, forward strand.
GCTGCTTTACGTTTTTGTTGATATTTTATATATAACTTATATACTATATTATCAAGTATATAATAAGTAACTTATTCGATCACTCTCTAATACAATTTACAAAATTCACTTAATATTACGAAGTGAATGAATATTTGCATATTTGCATAAGGAAGTGACTGAATGAGTTACACAGAAATCATTCAGTAACCATTAGGGTAGCTGCGCGGCGTAGTTGCAAGAACGTCATAAGAGTACATATTAAAATTTCAGAAATAGAGCTTAACTTACGTACTTATATTTTATAATTAAAATTGTGATGAATTAATTTCAAAAGAGTTAAAACTTCATTTTCTTATGGATTAAATTCTAATATTAATATTTTGCATTATCGATTATTTCATTTCAGCTATGTTTCTACTATTTTTATTACAAATTACTGTATAATTGTGATTAACATTGTTATGTCTTGTTATCTTTTTATACCTAGCTTCTGTTTATTTTTAACCACATTATTGACAATAGGGCGAATTAGATTGCGTATAACATGAAGTATACAGGTGTGGGCCAAGGTAAAAATTGAAAGAAAATAAAAATATGATTTAGTATATCAATTAAAGTTTTTAAATTTATAAATTACCGTATAATCTGACAACAAAAGAGGACAAGAATTTATTATTTAAGTACGCCTACTGTTGCATAAAAATAAAAATAACATGACTTTTGAATTTTAAAAAAAAAAAACAATCGACACATAATAGATAAGTGAATCTGCGTCCGTATTTATTTCACCAACAAGCAGTTTATAGGAAACTTAGTTCATAGACAGATAAGATTATTTAAAAGACGGTTAACTTACACAAATTCATTTTGTAGACAATATATTTCTCAGACAATTTTTTTTATAAATTGCACCAATTTTAATTTAAACTTAACGACAATGGACTAGTATTAATTTAACTGTGATATCATATGTGATCAACTAACTATTTATGAAACAAACTTAGCTACGAATTAATCAACTGTAAAATAATCCTGCCTGTAATTTAATTCTCTACGAACTAAGTTGTCTGTGAAGTAATTGTTGATGAGTTGATACTATTAAATAAAATATCAACAAAAAATAAATCGAGCTTAAGTATTTAGATAAATCGCAATAAAAGCAATTTGAATCTTAAGGGAGTCTGTTGACGATAGAGAATAATAGTTTATGTATTCTCACGCTATTGCATACGTACGTACTACGAACAATAGCAGTATGTTACACTAGCAGAGCACATTAACATATGGAATCATAGATGTTTAATGCCCAATCAAATGCAAGGTTTTGCGAACTCGTCATTCTGAAACAATACACTCCGTGATGCAAAAAAAAAAAAAATCCGTATAAGTATGAGCAAAATCTTGTAGGATAGTAAAAACATGACAATATGATATAATGCATATTACTGTTGCTTGTATTTATTAAATTTTGATTTATATAAGGCCACGCAAAGTTGATTTTTCGTTTTGCATTACCCGCCGTCCCATTTTTTTTTTATTTTTTATTTTTTTTTTTTTTAGATCCCCAATTGTGCCAATTGTTCGATTTTTGCCATCTATTTTTCTCGGTATTTTCATCCGGTGTCACCCGACAGAGACCTTAATTTTCCCATAATTGTCCGATAGGACTGACAGAAAATTATAACTGCTGCCTAATTTTTTGATTCCTTGCTGTGCAAAATAAAAATAACCTTGTATAACCTTAAATGTGAACATTATTCTATTTGCAGTAAATTAAAAAAAAAAAATCCGTCCGTCTGTCCTGAATTTTGAAATCTATGTAATGCAAAACGAAAAATCAACTTTGCGTGGCCTAATTTTGTTTATTAATAAATATATATTTTTTTATACAGTCGACTCTCTATGTGACCTTTTGTTTCAATACAATAAAAAAGTTGTTATAATTTATTTGTGACAATAAAAGTAATGTTAAAGATTATTTAAAGAATTAAGAAATATTCTTTATGAAATACAAAAATAAGTTGTTTAAATAAAATTAAATCTCCTAGAAAACAGCTTGTTTTTATTGATATATATAAGGTGGTATGTTGCATAATTATTAGGACAAGTTTGTATAATGTTAGAAGAATTTAAGTAAAAATTAGTAAATTTAATTCTTTTTAGATTTTCTTTTCCTTAATGCTGTATGTAAATAAAGATATAAAATAACACAAACAGATCTCCTTAAATGCATGCCGAAAGGCCTACAAAAACCATGCATTTAGAGAGGTATGCATTTAGAGAAGTAAAATATATAATGTTACGGGGAGAAATGACAACCATTTTTTATACGATGCAAATGACGACAAGAAGGCGGCTCGCCAGAGGCGTGACTTGGTGATTTAACCCGATTTAGTATAAACGTGACTTGTGTGTTAATATAGTCCGAGGTTATTATATTTTTATATTAGATTTAATTATAAGATAATCCGAAGATTCCTGCGCAGAAGAATTAAAACAACCTTCATTTTATCTTTACAAATATTATGGGAATCGGGAATCTAACATCATACGTTACTGTATGAATGCTATAGAAACTAGAGGTTGGAACCGGTTTTAAATATTCGAGTTTATCACATCTAAATTCGAGTTTATCACACCAAAATTCGAGTTTATCACATCAACTATTAATAATAAATGACGTGATAAACTCGAATTTTGGTGTGATAAACTCGAATTTAGATGTGATAAACTCGAATATTTAAAACCGGTTCCAACCTCTAATAGAAACTACGAACTAGAATCGACTTTATCATGCCATATGTATCAGGCGATAAAAAAATGGTATGATTTCTAAATCACCCCCACCGTAAGCTAAGCGAGATTATGCAGGTCGATTATGCATGATCGGTCGTCACATGAATTGCGGCGCAGTATAAAAATGATCATCCTATATTTGAAATATCACGTTTACCCCGTGACAATAAGAAACATATAACATGCATTTAGAGTGGTTATGCATTTAGAGAGGTTTCATTTAGAGAGGTTATGCATTTAGAGAGGTCTGACAGTAATAGCTATGCAGTACAAAGGAAAGCCATCTTTGTGACATTGATTATTATAATTGTCGATGTTAATTATATAACAAAATTAGGATTTATTCAACTAAGTGGTTATCGGAATTATCACAACCTTGACATTTACTGTATGCTTGTTGGTCATAATTGTTTTACGAAAAATGTTAATTACATGATTCAAATAAATATTCTTTTGCATTTTTTTTACAAAACTTTAATAGTATTAGAAGATTTCAATTGGTCTCAACTAAATTGATAAACTAATTAATTATTCAAATCATTTATTTACTCGAATGTTTTCTTCGAATTATTTGAGTCTTAAATGAGTTGAATTCTTGAGTTAAATTGTTGTTTATAAGGGAAATAAATTCCACATCCTGATTGGTAAAAATTCTTCTTTTCAATTTTATTAATACAGTATATATAGCATTTGTGTAATATATTTTGACTCTAATGTAATTTCATAAATATTAAATCGGTTTACACACCATTTTGGAATCGGAAGTTGCAAAAGTCGCATTACAACGAGGAAAAGATTATGTCAAAAATAGATATAACTCATTTGAAGAAGTCTGTAATACAAAATTCGTAGTACACTTATAAAAGGTTTCTCATATGACGAAATTGAACAATGAAATTCCGGTATGAGGCTAAAAAATAAAAAAGGAGCAAAGCGAATACATCATCAAACTTTTCGTTCGAAACACAAAGGAGAGCTGATATATTTGGATTTTTAATGGTCATATTATTATCCAAAAACCTCATAAATACTGTTAAACAAATGAATTAGTATTTTCCAAAATTATTGTTTCATAAATTCATTAATTCAGTTTTTAAACTCAAAATTTACTATCGCTATGCTGTAAATGAAAAAAAGTATAATTGTCATTTTACATTCTTTTCCATAACTGATAATAAACAGTTACTAAATCAATAAATCGTAACAAGATAATAGGCTGCTTATTTTTTCACTAATCAGCTGTTTGGCCAAATCTGGAAGGGAAGGTCTGTTATGGATTTGCGGTTACAAAAAGGTGATTCTGCAAATCATTGAAATCACAAGAAATTAGGCAATCTTCCAATTCTAAATATAACTGATTAACAAAAAAAATCTAGAATTACGGAATTTCTCTATCATCGTCTGGTGTCACACCGTTTTGCAAACGCAATAATATTTAAAAATTGCGACAACGACCAAGTCACTAATGCCTGTATTGGTAATTTATTCCTAACTCAGATATCAACTGAATACAGTAACCAAAACATTAGATATAAACATTTAAATTTAAAAGTTTACCAACGTAGAATTAGATCATTTAGAATGAAGCATACACTGCAAGACCTACAAGTGCTATCTTCTCTTTCATCTTACTCTTTTTTAATAATTTCCAATTCATAATCTTGGCGGGAAACGCCAAGGGATGTGTTTTAAAATTTTGGCCAAATTAAACTTAATTCGGGCCGTAAATCAAAATAACGCCATTTTGAGAATTTACGAGTAATTATCTCGATGACATCAGAGACATTCTTGAGAGGTTCACTCGATGTGACAGTTTGTGTACAATGAATTGCTTAACGATAACATAAAGAATTTGTTATACACTAGTATACACAACACATTAATCTATTATTATTTATATCTTAACGGATCTATTTAAATAGATAAAGCGATAATATTCTAATGTTACACAACGCTCGCTCCAGTACAGTTTTGATAATGACGTAATCTAATTTAACTAATAACTATAAAGATCGTCTATTAGTGTTTGTAACAATCTTATCAATCTTATCAACGTGATCAACATCACCTAAATTTAACTTCATTCATGATTCTCGAAAAACCTTAAAATTTACTTTATTAATTAGTCATGATGACTTCATGAGAAAGTTTGAATAGACCAAAATTCTACGCATATTTGTATATGTAACACAGCATTACTAAATAAGTTCTTGATATTCTTATTATATAATACAACATATTCAATTATTTCTCACACACGTAACTGTACTTATACGATACGTAACGTACTCCACGTACTTTCAAGCTTTCAGAGTTATCAAGTTAATTCTTACTAATAACTTTTCTTAATTCTTCGAATTTTTATGAAAACATGGTAGTATCTAGGATGTCTTTGACGTTTTTATATATTTATTTTTTTCCTAATTTTGATTCATTTGTTGATTTTTTTTTTTCTTTTAATTATATTTTTATTAATAGAAAAATAACACGTAAATTATTTATTATTATTATTATTATTATTAGCATATAATAGATAATAATATCCCAAAGAAAACAATTTTGGCCATTGGTGAAACTGGTACTGGAAAAAGTACTTTCGGTTTAAAAGTTTTCAATGTTGATACGGTTCCTGGTTCCGGTACATCTTCAGTTACAAGAAATTCCGAAATTTTCGAAAATTTATTTTTTAAATACATTGATACTCCTGGTTTTTCCGATTCCGAAGGATTAGATGATGATGAAGTTTTTATTGATATGCTTTCTTTAATGCAAGAAAATTCCATTAATAATAAATTTAAAATTGATCTCATTTTATGGTTTTGTTTTGAAAGTAGAAGATGTAATCAACAACTTCAACGTGGTGCTAAATTTATTCAAAAACTTTCTGATTATTCGGATCTTTTTAATAATAATAATAATAATAATAATAATAATAATAATAATTTAAATATTTGGAATAATGTTTTAATTATTATTCAAGGTACTGCTTTAGATGATGCTACTGTTGAAGGTCCTCAAGCTGCTGCTCGTCTTGCATGGGATTCTTTTATTAAAGAAAAAAATATTTTATTTAATCTTGATGATTTTAAAGTTCGATATTTTCCTTGCTTTGTTTATGATTTTCAAGATATTCCTTCTCCTTATATGAATATGTCTTCAACTCAAAGAATTAGTTTAAATGTTTATTCTAATTCGGAAATTATTTCAAAGATGCAACAACTTTTCTCGGAAATTTCTCAAAAATTTAATGGATTTAATGTTTGTTTTATTAGATCTCAATGTTCTCGTTGTGATCAAAAAGGTGATCCTAGACTTTTTAAAAATAAATGTCATTTTGATTTAAGACATAGAGTTTCTACAAAACTTGTTCACTCTAATATTATCGAAGGTTATCATATTGGTCCTATTGTTTGTGTTCATTCCGATAAATTTCATCAAGATCAAACAAAAGTTAATGTTTCTATGGCTACTGGTGGTGCTATAGGTGGTGCTATTGGTGGTGCTGTAGGTAGTATTCTTGCTTTGGCTGGTCAAAAAAATGCTGCTTCAAGTGGTGTTATTGGTTCAATGACTGGAATTGTAGGTGCTACTGCTGGAAAAATTGTTGGTGAATTAATTACTGCTTATGAATGTTCGGAATGTGGTTATAATTGGACAAAACCTGGTTGTATTAAGAAATGTGTTAATTGTGATAAATTATGGGACTCTTCGACTAATAATTGTGGTAAAAGATATTCTTGTTGTAAAAAATCTGAAGATGATTCTGGTTGTACTTTAATGTCTTTTTGTGAATCTGATAATTGTAATCTAAATTTATCGGGTTGCGTTTGTATGGTTTGTAATCAATCTAGAGGTACTAGTGGTTGTCAACAAGGAAAACAACATGATATTTTTTACTTTAATGACTAAAGATCAATTATTTTTTTTTAACTAGAGAATTGATAATTTTTACTTAGGTTTTTTTTTTCTCTTTAGTTGTATATAGATGAATTTTTTTCTGATTTAGCTTTAACAGATATATAGATTAAACGTTATTTTGTGGTATTGACTTATAAAATTTATTTTTTGCATCTATAAAACCTGTAATTTTTTCTAATCGCCACAAAATCTAATTTGTTATTAAAATTTTATAAGTTTTATATAAAGAAATTAAAAATACTTGCGTATAAAGCATCATGTCATGATACTTAGCCTCATTCAAACCAATTCCAATAAACAGCAATTAAAATAAACACACTTTTAGTGTGGCAATGCACGTATTTATTGCTTATTATTTGTTTTTATATATTTCTAAACAAAAATTATTTAATAATAATTATTTGAACAGTGTAAAAACGGTAATTTATTTTGAAAGTTATTCATTTCCATCTTTCATATCGAAAAAAAAAAATTCATTATAAATCTATCGTGAATTCAGCTCAAGAATTAAGTAATGAATTCAATAAAGCTGCAACAAATAAAAAAAAAGTAACTGATGAAAACTTAAGACATTGAAATGTATGTCTGGTGACGAAATATTTGAAACGCCTGATGAAATTATAAGATCTAATCAATAATACATTTTATTAATGGTGTCAACTATATTGCAAGAGATCAGATCTAAATTGAAACAAAATTGTGAAATATCTGAGGATGAACTTAAGAATTGATGAACTTAAGAAATTGAAAAAGTATGAAATATCTGATGACGAGCTTGAAAAATTGGAACAAAAATTAAAAATATCTGTTGACAAATTAAAAACAAACGTATGAAATGTATATGATGATGAACTTAAGGAATTTGATCCCAAAGTATGAATATCTGATGATGAACTTATGAAAAAAAAAGATATACCTGATAATGACGTTGCGACATTTAAACAAATGTATGGAAGAGTTAATGTTCCTGAGTTTAGGAAACTGAAACGAACGCATGAAATTAAAAAACTAAAAAGGAATATAATGCCTATAAGCGTTCGATCCTTTATTTATTATTAGTCTGTGGCATTTCAGCATTTATTAATAGTATTTTTCTTTTAATTTCATAAAATAATGTGATTGAGTCGGATATTACAAAAATCATTTCAGCGATTTATGGAAAAGTAAGCTTTAGCACTTTTAACTTCGTGATTAAAGTATAGTGCTAAAATACAAACTTTAAAGCAGTAAAACCTCCCTAAATGCACCCTCTATAAGTACATACCTTCTCTAACCAAGCTTGAGACTTAATGTTAAGTGCACGACACCCCCCCACTCTCTGGATTTTGCGGCCCGGACTTATGCATACGTTCTCCATAAGTGCACATAATAAAAAAATTTGACCAAGTAAATCATAATAATCGGAAATTCTCGGAAATGTAGACAAATTAATCAACATAGTGCGTATTCATAGGAGGACAAACGTCTTATTGGCTGATGTAAATCAATTGCCCGGGTAATTTATACAGTTTAAAGTACTTTTTTTTGACTACAAAGTTTCGCCATTTTAATTATGAAAAATAAAATTTTTTTCATAATTATCTTTAGAAGAGCGTTCGTTGCTTTCACTAAGCAAAATAATCCCAAAACAATCCAAATTCAAAAAACTTTACTTATAAACATTGCTTCTCAAGGCCCAATTCAATTATATAATGGACTAACCTAGTGATACGGGCTGACCTCGGCCCATCAGCCGGGCGGGCGGGCGGGTCGGCCCTTGACCCACATTCCTGCAGGTCAGCCCGGCCGGTATATAGTTAAATTTTTTCGTCTGATAGAAGTTCATTGTATAACTTATAACTATTAGTTAAATCACGCGTAGAACATTCTCAAGTTAGTGCTTGCAGTCGATAACTATCCAACTAAAATCGAATAGTCGACTTTTCTAGTCCATATTTATAAATTCAACTAGTCAATTAGGAGTTCTGACTGCTCGCTGATTAAAGCACTGATTATCGATTATAAGTTAGTAAACCACCGTCATACTTATCACTTTTGTTTCCAAAATAACCCGGTAGATCACCGGCCATAAGAGGACCCATCGGGCACTCTTATAACCGCTTCCTATTCGCATATAGTAGATCCACTATATATATGCATCACATGCACTCTTCCTACTATTTGTAATTTATGTAACATTATATGTATGTGTGCTTATGATGTGCTGATCATTATATCGACTAATTAAATGCATCTCCGTGTAATTTTTTAGCAATTGAAATCTTGCACAAGTATCGTGATGTAATTCTGACTATTTTCATACTGAGAAGATCAAATTATAAGAGTACTTTGCATTTTTGTATGACTGAAAGTTTTTTAACAATATGATCGGCCCGGTCGACCGGGCAGATTAATTTCCGCAGCCGGGTCGGCCCGAGAATTTAGCATCGGCCCGTATCACTAGACTAACCACTTTTCTATTGAATTTTGCATCTTATCTTCGTCAACTTATGGTATTTCAAGGATGATATCACAAGATAATCAATACTTTATATAGAATTTCCGAACCACTTTAACACCATCTACGTCAACTTCATACACTGAGCATATCCAAAAGTTTCACCATCCTTATTTGAACATTTCTAAGTAATCCAATAGTTCATGCTCATTACAGCCAAAAATGAACCAATCCTAATCAATGCATTTGCAAATTCATCATTAATCTTCACCATCTTTCATGTCGTTTCATCAGCCCTTTTGCTTTCCTTTATGCTGCTTTTTCAACTTCCAAGGCTCTTTTCTTTACAAACATTTACAAGATCACAGTCCATAACTTTATTACTTGAACTTTCGATCATAAGCTTGATCTTCTATTGATAGTCATGAATGAGCAAAGTGCCTTTTATATCAACAAACATAGCACACATGTGACCTATGTCTTTGTTATTTCTCATGAACTGTTCTCAAACTTTTAACAACTTCTTTAACTACCATTTTTACTAATGAAACCAGATAAGTCATATTTTTCATTTTTTTTAACCCGCCAAAGAATTTTAATCACTGGTTATAACAGGTAAGACTTTCTTATCTTGCACTTAGCACTAGTATGGCAAAATCCAATATATACTTCCACATGTAAAACCTTTCTTTTATCCAAAAGTCTTTTATATTATGTAGATACTTATACTACTGTATATTTGTAGGGTTTTACTACTAAATTTCACTTGCTTAGCAGTATGATTACTGACATATTGTTTAGATACTATACACAGATAAGTTTATTCACTAAGAGATATACAAGCACACAAGTTCATTACCACAAAGTTATTGTGAATGCCATAGCTCTTGCAGGTTCTTAGTTATGTCAAGCACAAAAGCCAGCCACTTTTCTCTTAGGATCAATTCCTTATTTATTAATTATTAATACATTTGTATCATATTATACTCATTGCTCATGCAATATTATTTTTTGCTTTTAATTAAATTACAATATTTGATCACTATATATCCAATTACTAATCATATGAGTACAATATAATACTATTATACCTGTTTATAAGTTTATTGAATAAACTATTAAATTAATAAAACAAAAAGAAGAGATATTATGATATAGGTAGTTGGGTTGTTGTTATTCCCAAGTATTTGTAACAACAAAGTACAGAGTTTGAATCTCACTAGAAGCGTTTTCAGAAATCATATCTGTGTTATAGTAACCTAAACTGGAAAACCAAGCCAGATTAATAGATCTGTAATCTGGGTTATACCAAGAGCACATTGGCTAGACCAATGGATAATATTTAGTTTATTTGATATTTACTATTAGGACTGACGGTCCTTTCAGTCGTCCTAAAAAGGACCAGTCCGACCTGATCCCTGGACGGACCGAAGGACCGTCGGTCCGGTCCGGACTGATTAACAGCCCTATCTCTAATAACATCTCTTTCAAGTTACATTAGAGTCATTTATAATCCAATTATTATTATTATTTTCTTATACCTTCGTCTGTTATGCAGGCAAATTTGCCTGCAAAATTTATTTTTTGCATAATTGCTAAAAAAGTAGATGTGAAAAATCCCCCTAAAAAATATTTAAATTAATTCAGTTAGCTTTATACAATACTTTGGCAAAATATTAATTTTAAATTTGTCATATCAAAAATTTTTACTAACTAAAATTATATTTTCGCCTATATATAAAATTACATCAAAAATTTTAAAATATTCAACAGTGAATAACTTTTGATCTAATGAACCATTTTGGATGATTTAACTACTAAAATAATCGTCTAAATGAGACGATTCTAATGAACCTAAAATTGCTAAAATTTAATCACAGGATCCTAAGATCGATGATGGTTTATTTATATTACAAATCTTTATCGATCCTAGGATCCTGTGATTGGATTTTAACGATTTTGGATTCATTAGAATCGTCTCACTGAGCGATCATTTTGTAGTTAGATATCCAAAACGGATCAGTAGATCAAAAGTTATTCAATGTTAAAGATTTTTAATATATTAATAATAATTTCAATATACATAAATATAATACATTAAACCAACTTTAAACAAATTTTTTGAAAAATGTTAATTTTTTTTATATTTAGTAAACTTAAAATAAAAATTTTAATGATAATTTGAGAATTAAATTTATGTAAAATTTTTTTAAAATTTAAATAAAAATTAAATTATTTTCTCAATTTTATAAAATAGATAATTTTAACTTTGTATAAATTTATATAAAATGTAGTTATTTATAATAATTTATCATTTAAAAACAAATAGTAATTTAAAAAAATACTATATTAAAAAAAGTTTTATAAAAAAATTTGTTAAAAATTTTATATAACTTTTTGCAGGGAAATTTGCCTGCACCTACCTAACAGACGAAGGGGTAGGTGATGTAAGTAATCAAAAATCTGGGTCGGCAGTAATGTTTTTTCTATCATTCTTATCGGACAATTACGAGAAATTAAGGTCTCTATCGGGTGACATAGGATGAAAATAACGGAAAAAATAAATGTCAAAAATCGAACAACTGGCAAAATTGGGATCTAAAAAAAAATATAAATAAAAATGGGTCGGCAGGTAATACAAAATGAGAGATCATCTTTGCATGGCCTTATTTCTTTTCTTGATTTAGAAATGCAGTTAATAATTAAAAGTCAGAAAAATAAATGTCGATGTAAAGGATCTCGATATAATCAGGATGAATATCGAGTTTACTAAACGATAAAAAAAAACTATAAAAAAAAAACTAAGTTATCTGTTATTTTGTTTAATTAACCCTAAACTTTTATAAATCACCAAATTGAAAGTAAACCAAGAATTAGATCGATATGAATTTAATTAGCTATGCACGAAACATCCTATTAATATCAACGTAGCACTGTAGTAGGGTATTACAATATAGTGATATGGTAATATAAAAGAATGGAAAATTCGTTCTCCATATTTAGACTTTATTAATTAGTGTCATGGCTGATGCTGAAGTTTGAGGACTCGATTTGAAAATATAGGTCCTGCTGAATCCACATATACTCTTTAATCTCTTTAAAAATCAAATCTACTACTAAACCCTTCTTAAAAAAAAGGACAAAAAAGACCCAAACAATTTTAATATAGGTCCAAATTTCAGCATCAGTAGCGGCAATTAATAAAGTCTACAATAGATTCCATGCACCACAAATAATAAGTTTATTTAAATATTCAAAATTTATTATCAAAATACTTGACATTTAATACAAGATGTAAATAATTGATATAAATATAAGAGAAAATTCAAAGTTCCATATAGAATTCTCTATAATATCTATTGTATTCATGTTTAATATAATTAGTAAAATATATTCTCTTCCGCCATATTGTCCCAAAATTTGAAGGGTTGCCTTATTCATTGATAACATCCGGAATTTCAAGCTCATATAATTGACTAGCTATATAAAGAATTATTTAAACAAAGCAATAATATAGAACAACATAATTTATTAAAACAAAATCAAATTTATAAATACCTTTATAATCATTATTGGATGAAATAAAACAACTTTTATAATTAGATTCAATATATACGTGCATATCCTCATTTTTTATATTTTGTAATTTTTCATCGAATTCGGATAATTCAGATAAAATACTTTCACTATTCAGCCATTCTGCAAAAATATCATAAATTTCAGTTGCAGTTGGTCGTTCATTCGGCTCTGTACTCCAACATTTCTTTATTAAATCAGCATAGCACTTTGCAGTATTTTCATAAATATGTGGACGTAAACCATCACATACTTGTATTTGAAAATATAATTTAGATTGTAATTTTGAATTTAGTTCAAAAGGTACAGGTTTACCGTATAAAATTTCCCACATGATTATACCAAATGAATAAACATCAGATGCTTTAGTATACTGTTGATTTTTCAAAACCTCAGGAGCAATATAAGGTAAAATTCCACAAATTCTATCAGATTTCGATTTGAAAGCAATATTAGCCGTTATTGAAAGCCCTAAATCCGCAATATATGCATTTTTCATGCCAATTGTAGTATATTTCCACTATGTAAATCACAATGAATAAGGCCATGGGAATGAATGATTTTAAGATCTGATGCAATACATTGTAGCAGATTTATTTTATCTTTCCAATCCATTTGTACTATGCTACGTAGATTGTTACGCAAACTGCCTTTTGACGCATATTCCATGACTAGAATTGATATACCGAAGCATTTTAAAAATGTTGGATCTTTAAGTCCGATATCACAATAAGCTTTTAACTAATTATAAGAAATATATATGTATTTTTTTTTTTTTTTTTTTTTTACCTTAATATATAAGGTGCGCTTATGGCGCTTTATATATATGTATTCAATTACTATATAAAAAATAAATACAATTATTGATGATTTTTATAAATTTTACCTCTTTTATAAACTCTTCATGATAATGATTTGATTTATGAAGTAATTTAAGCGCAACATCTCTGATTAAATTTTGACTTTTATCAATCCATTTAGAATAATATACAGTTGCAAATCCACCTCTACCTATTTCTTTAATCTCATAAATTCATCATAAGAAATCCAAGATAATTGATATTTATTTTCCATCAATATTTTTTTTAAATCATCATCAATCACTGAATTACGTATCCACTCATTTGTAGCTTTTAATTTATTTATAAAAATTAGTAAATTAAATTGATAAAATATTTATGATATAATAAATACCTGATGTTAATTCTTTTTCCCTAAATTCGGTGATTTAAATATATAAAATTATTAAATAAGTACAAAATAAGTACAAATTACTATACATGTAAATGATAATGAAAAGGTATTGACATGTTCGAAACATGTTCTTTTTTCTTAAAAATAGAAATTTCTCTTATAAAAAATTTTAGTATATGTCTACCTTTATTTTAAATTTTATCATGACTTTAAACAATTTTTTGATTTCAACTACATCTGATCTTATGATTGGGTTGCAATACGACATAATATTCTAGCTCAAATTTAAACAAAAATTTACCTTTGATACCAGTGCTTGGCTTTATCTATATCTCTTGTGACTCCAATTCCATTACGATAACATTCTGCAACCGACGACATTCCAACAACGTAACCCATATCTGCTGATTTTTTATAATAAATGAAAGCCTTATGTTCATCTTTTTCAACTCCAAATCCATCACGATAACAAACTCCGACCTGAAATGTCCCGTTAGCGTTTCCCATCTCTGCAGATTTTTGATAATAAATAAAGGCCTTATTGTCATCCTTTTCAACTCCAATTCCATTATGATAACAATATCCAACGCTCTTTGTTGCTGTTGCATTTCCCAACTTTGCAGACTTTTGATAATAAATGAAAGCGCTATTTTCATCCTTTTCAATTCCAATTCCATAATGATAACAAACTCCAACTTGATTTATTGCAGTAGCATTCCCCATCTCTCCAGATTCTTGATAATAAATTAATGCCTTATTTTCATCCTTTTCAACTCCAATTCCATGATGATAACAATATCCAACTTGATGTATTGCAGCAGCATTCCCCATCCCTGCAGATTTTTGATAATAAATTAATGCCTTATTTCCACCTTTTCAACTCCAATTCCATTGTGATAACAATATCCAACTTGAATTATTGCAGCAAAATTCCCCATCTCTGTAGATTTTTGATAATAAATAAAGGCCTTATGTTCATCCTTTTCAGCACCAATTCCATAATGATAACAATATCCCACTTGATGTATTGCAGCAGCATTACCATCTCTGCAGATTTTTGATAATAAATGAATGCCTTTTTTTCATCCTTTTCGACACCAATTCCATGATGATAACAATATCCAACCATATAAGTTCCGTCAGCATTTCCCATCTTTGCAGATTTTTGATAATAAATGAATGCCTTATTTTCATCCTTTTCAACCCCTATCCCATGTTCATAATTGTATCCAAGCATATAAGTTTTATGATGAAATAGCTTATTATAAATCTTTTTCATTTTACTTTTTGGTTATGAATAAGACCTGAAATCTGATTTAGCGTTTGTTCAAACTATTTAAATGCAAGTGTAAATGTATGCTACTATTTTTGGAGTTTGTATCACTATCGAATGATACTGTTCTGTACAACTTATTTTTAGGTACAGCACTGCTGTTAGTACGTACGTACGTACATACGTAAGTAGGGATGGGCACGGTCACAAACGGTCACAATTTTCATAGCCGATTTGCTAAATACTGAGATGATTTTTTACTTTTGAGCTCTTAATGAAAGTCGTTCAGAATAAATTCTGGTCATCCCATCTTATGAGTGGAAAGAACGATACCTTCTCTGATTTCAAAATTTGTAACGTCATGACTGGTCATTAACCGACGGTCAATGACCGGTCATGACGTTACAAATTTTGAAATTCCGAGTTCCAGAGAAGGTATCGTTCTTTCCACTTATAAGATGGGATGACCAGAATTTAATTCTGAACAACTTTCATTAAGAGCTCAAAAGTAAAAAATCATCTCAGTATTTAGCAAATCGGCTATGAAAATTGTGACCGTTTGTGACCGTGCCCATCCCTACAGTAACGAGTCAAACTTTTACCTAAAAGTTTAATTTAGAGAATATTACATTATATCCGTTATCCAATTTTTTGTTTTGTGTAAAATCTTTGGAAATGATAGCATGGAAGCTTTTTTTTGCCTTAAATCTTTTTTTATTTTTAAATTTTAAATTTTTAATTTTTAAATAACTAGGCGCTTGAGTTGTTGTTTAAGGAGAGTTAGAAATGAGCATCTACATTGTCTATTGGTGCTGCAGATATACTAATTAATCAGTTAAAATTAATAGTACAGATTTTACTGTTACACGAACAATACGCCAATGGAATTTCAAGATCTGTGTAAAAATTTTATGCGATTAAAAATACAAGGTTAACTATTATTCGTATAAAACTTTCTGCTTAAAAAAGTGTATTTATATCATATCTATCTATCTAATACTATTAAAATTGTAATTTCTATCATCTTTATGTGATCGAATTAGTTTGATTGAATTATCCGTGCCACTTCCGTGCCTACTTACGTGTAATTTTTTGTGCGGTGCTTATCGCTTTTGATAGCATATATAGCATAATATGCATAATTGATCAAATCCATCTTTAAGCGATATTTGTAAACCGCAAAACTGATAACAGTATCTTAATCGTTCACAAGCTTTTATTAGACCACGCAAAGTTGATTTTTCGTTTTGCATTACATGGATTTCAAAATTCGGGACGGACAGATTATTATTATTTTTTTTTTTTTTAGTTTACTACAAATAGAATAATGTTCACATTTAAGGTTAAATAAGGTTAATTTTTCATTTTTGCAAAACAAGGAATCAAAAATTGGGCTGGCAGTCATGTTTTTCCTGTCTGTCCTATCGGACAATTACGGGAAATTAAGGTCTCCATCGGGTGACACCTCATGGTCAGACATTCGTTTGATTGGCTGATGTAGACCAATTGACCGGGATACTTATTTATATGTTTTAAAGTACTTTTTAAGAACTGAACGTTTCACTAATGAAAAATCGCCATTTCCAGCTTTGAACGAACGCTAATATTCACTATACAAAAGAATCTCATAAGAATCTTCCTCCTTGTGGACTTTGCTTAGAAGACAAAATATATTGCTGTTTATTGGACCGTGTGAAATTGTACTGTACAATGGGGGTAACTGGAAATATTTTCATCTAAAACTACATTGTTTCGTAAGATTTAAATAAATTTCTTACTACAGACTATTCATTTTGAAAGGTACAAGCTCTTTAGCAGTAGAAGATTCAGGTTCAATGTTTAAATTTAGTCACTTGGTTGGGGTTGTCAACCATAAATTAAAGGTTTGATTTATATACTGTATCATAGTTTTTTAATAGGTTTAGCTTTTATTATTAACTAGTACATGATCATGTGGTGGCTGTGCCGCCAAATTTCAACCAACTATATATAGATTTGAGATGGCATAATGGCATATAACACAGTTGAGATTATTTATAGTCGACTTAAATTTATTAAATTGGCTAAGCTGATGGTTAAAAATCAGATTAGCAGTTATATCAAATCGACTATTTATAAGCTAATCTTACATCATTATGTTTTGCCCTCACTTCACTTGGCAGTTTTAAGCTAGCCTTATATTTTTATGTTTTGTTCTCGCTTCGCTCAGCAGATTTAAACACCACATTAGTTTTTTTGTCCATGCCTCTGACACTGGAATTTTTTATTACGACAATACAAGGATGGACAAAGTGGAAATAAGGATGCCGATTTCGATTTAATGTTACAAAACATAATATGTAATCGAAGGATTCCTTTTAATATATTAGATAATATTCAAAAGATTGGTGATAGATTTTTAGCAACCTTGGTTGGATGGAATATGGTATGCAAATATAATATACTTTCACATATACTATTATGCGTAGTGAGCTTAAAAATTAATTGGTTCACAAATTTACTAGAAATGTTAAAAGGAGAATTATTTCTTGTCATTTTTTTATGCATTATGATGTATTCTTGTTTATACAAATTAAATCAGCCGATAACTCCCTACGAATCATCAAATAATTTCATTTTAATGTAATACAGAAGTCTTTTATATTTCCGTGAAATTTGACTAATTCCTTAAAGATAAATAATATTAAAACAATCAAAATTATTCATTTTCCATCGAAAAATTTGAGTAAGTCACAATATTTTGGTTTTTATATCTTGATTAATATCTAATATGTTATATATTGTATATCGATTATATATGTAATAAACAATATTTTAAATCGAATGTATATTATATGTTGAAATTAATTATATTTATGGAGGAGCGATTTTACAGAAAATCAATATTCTACATTTATATTCAATCTCATGTATTGTCTAAATTTATTGAACTATATCAAAAAATGGCTTCAATATGAAAGCAATTATAATTTAATTAAGTACCCAGATAGAGTTTCTAATTCTGAAACCTTTATTTCATTTCATGATAATGGGGTTTCAGAATTAAAGAAGTGATGTTCGAATTATAATTTTTTAAAGTATAAAATTATTTACATAATCGCTTAGTGGTGATTGTTTATTATTTTATCACTGACTACACCCTATTTAACTTTCTGATTCGGAATTTTGAAACAGAAAAACAGGAACGCACCTATTTTTTAAATAAGTTAATTCTGAAACCTCTCAATGCACTAATCTTATTTATTAAACACGATGGTTTACAACTAAAGAAGTAGAAGTCTGGAATCTTATTTTCCAATGGGAATCACTCTAATTTACGAAATTTATTACCACTTATTCGTTATTTCAAATATCTGGAGGTGAGATTTTTAATTACGTGAAACCATATCATCTAGCCTAGATAAAACTTTTTGGAAATGATTAATAAGAATTCTTCTACCAAGATCAAATAAGTTATTATCAACTATATCAATTATTTCATGGATTGATAAAAAAAAACTAAAATATATTCTGTAGAAAGTAATCCTATAAAATTTTTCTATTTTTTTGTGGCACTAGAAATGGAGATAACGACAAAATTCTTGGTGGGTAAAATTCTATTATAGCATTATATGTAATGATATAGTTAAGGAATGTTTTTTTTCAAACTGAAAGGTGGTAAAATTAAAGCTATTTTAAGCGTAGAGAAAAATTGTAAGTGCAATTAATATTAGTAATATTTCAATTTGCCATATTTTGTTCATTTTGACGTGGTCATTATATTCATAATTCATATGAAACCTATTAAAATTGAAGCTTGATGGTTCGAAATTGAAGAATAATGTGAAGCATTTCAAATTCTTTAAATCATATTCAAATTATAAAAGTATTTTAACACTTGTCATTACGCATATATTTCAAATAAACTATTTCAATACCTGCTTAAAACATGATTTACACAATTTAAAATTGTTTTTTGTGTGTGAAACTTGTGGCAATGTGATGACAATAATCATTCTAATCAATAAAAAGCAACAATTTAGACTCACACACCATTTTTTCTCAATGTTAAGCCCATACACTTCGTTCTCTACGTTCCTGGTATTCTCGATAAAATTTGATGATCACAGTAATTTAAAAAGTACTGTAATAATATTTTCAAATTTATACTTTTTAAATTTTTATTGTCATGATTTTGAATTTGTCTGGATTTTGACTATTCAGGGTTCTGATAATTCTGTCAGGCATTATGTCGTTGTGCCGTGGGATCATGAGCTTCGAGATTTTTATATCCGATTCCGTTCAACTTATGCTACGCCCCAAATTAACTTATCATGTGCTTTCCCAACCTAGGCACAATAATTGAACAATGGCTGTGCGCTTAACCATTTTATTGCTAAGGTATTATGTAAATATTATGTTATTTTGGCAAGTATTCATATATTATATATATTTATAATATCCCATTTAGTTCTATTTTGTATTTTGATTTACGTACTGTATATATTATAAATATTTATATTAACTTGTACTGTAATTCACAAAAAATTAAGTTATTATAGACATATATGTTATATTTAAAGTTGGACCAAAAATATATATAATATTGAATAGAATAGGCTTTTGCAATATGAAGCAACAAAAAAAATAATTGATTTTTAGAAAAGTGAATTCAATCATTTTTTTTTTCGTTTTATAACCGAGACCAGGCTCTTTATTCTTTATTAGTTAATATTATTAATACATGCAGGGAAGATAATATATAGTTTTTAACTAAGGGAATGAAAAAAACTCGGGCTTCACTATTGCCTCCCGCTACTTTAGATCTTTACCCGTGGCCTAAAGTTAGCTATTAGGTTATTTCACAACAACCGACAGACTTCGAAATAAAAATTTTAACATAAAACCCTAACCAACAATGGCCCAGGTCCCATTATGTTAAACGAAAAAAAA
>QKWP01000029.1:164461-174763 GCA_003550325.1 Gigaspora rosea
AAAAAAAAAAAAAAAAAAATTAACCCCACAAACTGACAAATATTTCGTGAATAAAAAAACTACGAAATCCAAATCATTTAGAATAAAAAACGTGTTAAATGTAATTTTATGCTCGCTATTTCACGTGATGTGATTTTATTGGCTATTACCATTTCAGAAGTTTCGCTTTAGCCCGAAAAACTGGTAAAGCCCACATATTTTTATGGCATAAATCAGAATTTTAAGATCCTACCTATTTCCGAAATCACTTTCACCTATCATTTATATGATATTTAGTGGTTATTGGTTTCGGAAATTTTGGAAGTTTCGCCAATTTCGGGGGTCGTCTAAAGCCGTGTCCATCACATGACATAGAGCCAATAGGATTGTTTATTTTGATCGACACGGATCAGCCCGAAGAGACAAAAACAGCGAAAAAAAAGCGAAAGTCGCAAAAATACAAGAAACAACAGTCTAAACCCATCTTGGTGCATTAATAAAAAATGTCGGGAGGGCAATTTTACTATAAGACATGCCCTAACCCTAACCCCAAATTAACCCTTACCCTAACTTTAATTAAAAAATCAAAAACACGTGACTGGACACGGCTTTAGACGTCCCCCAATTTCGGAAGTTTCGGAAGTTTCGGCCGGCCGAAACCCGAAAGTTTCGCCCGAAGCACTGTATATAATACATAGAAATGATAAACTGCTAATCTCCCTTATGCTTATATTGTAAGAGCATAGCGAACTTTCATTGTCATTGGCTGATTTTTTTAGATCATCCTGTGACATTACAAAAAAATATTATGGGATTGTGGTTAATCGATCATCTTGCAAAATAAAAAATTTATTTATACATAATTTAAATTAAAAATATTTTTTATATTGCTAAACTGGCATTAATAGGCGTTATTACACGAGGTAAAAAATAAATTAAAATTAAAATATAAGTACAAAATAAAATAAAATTAATAAAAAAAATAATAAACCTAAAAAGTATGAAAAACGCTTTCTCGAGATGACTAATAAAAAATGTATAAAATTTTAAACTATATTATCCAGTTCTATTGGCACTGTTAGCAGCGACTCGGACCACAAAAAACTAACAAAAATCCAATGGTGAGAGGTGGTACGATTTGGCAAGGCTAAGGTGTACAGTATCAGGTATATGTTGAGCACACAGTGACAGTTTATTACTCAAACAGAGCACAAACCTAGATCTGCTTATTGTTATTATAGGACAAGCCACTATTGTGTGTTTTTTACACGAAAGTTAAACTGAACTTTATTTATAACGGGGAGAGGAAAAGAGCAAGGGGAACTTCTTTAGATCAAGTCGTACTCGTTCTGCATATAATTCTCTCCTTTGTTTACCGATCGTTGCATCATTCATATATGAATTCTTCACCATTCACAGCGGGCTTGTTTATCAATCCGAATTTACACGAGGTCTTACCGATTTAAATGGGCGGCTTAGCTTCCATGGGCTTGAGTTCGGGTCATATGGCCTTGGCGATTTCTCACCGATTTTCTTGGGGAATGCAGCACCTTCGGTTTGGGATCTTGATCACGTTTTCGGGTCAAGTGGTGCTGAAAGTTCGTAACGAGTCTGCCTCTAACAACGCCAAACCAGTTAGCACTAATACTCTTCTTAAACGTAACTTGATGATTTTAATGTTTACTTCTTTTTTGGAATTTCAATAATTATTAATAAAATAAATTAGATGTAAACCTTTTGAAAGTAAATTACCGATCTTTAATAAATTCATAAATTATATTACGTTTATTGGCTAAATCGAAACGTTTAAACATGCCTAATAATTTTATGCCATAGCCGATAAGCGAATTCGTATTCGTGGCTGCGAATCCATTTTGGGACAGCGAATCGTTACTTACAAAAATTTAATTTGAGATGAGATGATTTGCAAAAATCAGCCAATCATAATATAAGTTCGATATGCATGTTATAAGCAAAGTTTGTGGCTGAAGTAAAATTTTACAAATTTGTAAATAAGTTGATAAAAAAATTTTTGTACATATAAAGAGTCTTTATCCTTACTATATTAAACAAATATTGCATTTTTTGCATTTTTCTGTAACTTTGAAGACAGAAACAATAAGTAGATTGCATACACAATTTAATTTCCTTCCCTTCATTTATTAAAAAGATCACTTATGCCTATCATTATTTATCTAACTTTTTTTCGAAATTTACTATGTTCGAAGAATTATACCACCATGCTAACTTCATTATAACAAGTTCTTTAAACACACACGCATTTAGTGCGAAAATATAATGCACATATTTATTGCTTATTATTTGTTTGCATAAACTAAAAAACAATTATTTGAATATAAATGTGGCAGGATAGGCTTATGCTGAAAATATTTTATTATGGATTATAATTTTTTTGTGGCTTTTTTCTCATAGTTAGGTTAGGGTTATTAATAAAATAATATATGTAGATTTTAGCAGTATTATAGATTTAAATAGGGACCCAAAAATCTCTGCATAAACCGTCACAATAATTATTTGAATGAAAATTATTTGGGCGGTATAAAAACTTTAATTAATTTTCAAAATTATTCATTTTCCATCTTTCAAATAGAAAAAAAGTATAAATTTATCACCATTATTCTGATAAACATAGACTTCTTAAAATAAATATTATAATTAATCATGAGTACATCTCAAGAATTAAGTGATGAATTTAATAAATTGAAACAAACTTATTACGTATCAGATGATGAACTCAATAAATTAAACATACCTGATGATGAACTTAAGAAATTGAAACTAAAATATGAAGTATCAGATGATGAACTTAAAAAGTTGAAAATACCTGATGATGAACTTAAAAAATTGAAACGAACGTATGAAATATCTGATGAAGAAATTGATAAATTAAAAAGTTTAACGTATAAAATATCTGTTGATGAAATATTTGTAATACCTGATGATGAACTCAAGAAATTAAAATTACCTGATGAAGAAATTAAGAAATTTAAACGAAAGTATGAAATATATGAGGATGAACTTAAGAAATTGAAATTAAAGTACACAATACCTGATGAAGAAATTGAGAAATTGAAACAAAAGTATGAATTATCTGATGGTGAACTTAAGAAATTGAAACAAGATTCTAAAATATCTGATTTGGAATTTACGAGATTCAAACAAATGTATGGAATAGTTGAAAATGAATTTACACAACTGGAACGAGCTCGTGAAATTAAAAGATTAAAACAAGCACTTAATGAGTGGAAAAAAACCCAGTATAAAACTTATAAACATTCAATCCTTTGTCTTATTATTAGTTCGGTGGCGTTTGTCATTAGTATTTCTCTTTCCATTTCATACCAAAATGTGATTAAATCAGGTATTACGATTATCATTTCAGCAATGTATGGTGTAGGAAGCTTTGGCACTCTGATTGCAAATCTAATAACTCTTCGTGATCTTTATGCTGAAAAAGCATTGGACATGTCAGACCATAAGGAAGAGGAAATTTCTGATGATATTGTAAAAAAATCTCTAAAATATCATCCTAGTACTCTTTACCCAAAAATAGATTTTATGGAAGCAATTAAAAATAATGTGCGTTATTTATTGACTTGGCAGACTACACTTGCTATTATAATTTCAGTTATTTTATTTATTGCGTCTGTTATTACTGTTTTATCCTGGTTGTATGGATCTGTTCAATTTCAGACTGTAAATTCTATTCTCATTATATTGTCTATTATTAGTTTATATGAATCTATCGGTTTCATGATTAGTATTAATCTAATTATTCATTCACGAGTTAAGGGAATAAAAAAGGATATAGCAGAAAAGTATAGGAATGAAGAGGACGGTGAGATAGAAAATGGGGTGATAGGAAAAAATAAAAAAGATTTTTTAACAAACCTTGAAGTGACGATCAACATAATGAGCAAGGAAAAGTTATTGGATTCAGATTTTACAGAATTGAATGAAGAAGCTCGTAAAAAAATTGAAATTATTATGTATGCTATTAAAAAAGCTGAAGTATATTTTTATGAAACAATTTCTTTGAAACACTTTTACCCAAATCAGGGGCATACTAGAACTGAGAAGATTAAATTGTGTGCATGTTTGTTGATCCTTATGATTTTTTCTCCTATACCTGTTGCATTTGGTGTGGTATCTTACAATGATCAAAGAAATTTGGAAGCAAGAAGAATTAGTGTAGATGATACAGAGTTGTATATTATTACTTGTGCTATTTCTGGTTCGAATACATATCCTTTAGCGGTTCAATCCCTAATCGTTTAAGCTAATATCACTCTAACAATATATATATATTAATTTTGACTTAAGACCATCTGAAATTATAATTTTAGTCCAGTTTTCTTTTATCATTATAGAGTTTAAGTGAGGGTCAGTTTACTGCGTTTTGTGATTATCAAATGATCACCCTACACGACAATAATATTATTTCTAGAGATTCCTTGATGAATACTAATTTTCTAATATGACATCTATTATTTATATTAGATCTTTCGTAAATAATAAAAGCTTTAATTTTTTAACCATGTTATCATAAATTTTGAAAAAAGAAATCTTATTACTCATTCCTATAAAATAAGGTAGCTGCGCGCTAGAAACCAGGAACGAAGCTATTATCTAGGCTCCGTGGCTGTATTAGCAGTGCAAGGACCTTATTGTGATTATTAGGCTCCGCGGTTGCATTAGCAATGCAAAGATCATATATATATGTAGTTAAACTCCATGGCTGCATTAGCAGCGCAAGGACCTTACTGACAAATATCTAAGCTTTGCAGTTGCATTAGCGATGCAAGAGACATATGTATAAGTAATTAGGCTTCACGACTGAATTAGTAATGCAAAAACATTAAGTTTGGAGCCGGTTTTATTTTCATATATTAAACTAGTTTTAATAGGTTTAGCATATGAAATAAAATCAGTTCCAAACTATAACGTAGAGCCTGTAATGAATATCGGACATAACTCATGTATGGTTTTACTTGGTGTAGATAAAGTTATGTGATCGACGGCTAAATCAATATACTGTAAATATAATCAACGAAGTGTATGGTATCAGGACCCCGAACAATACATATAGAGGTTATATTAGCTTTAATATAAACTTTTTAAAATTTTTATCCACTTTTTATCAGAGCTAATTAACCATATTTTACATATAAGCCTTAATATTTAATAAATTTTAACCAATTATCAAATATAACAACACTTTATTTTAAAAATTTTTCTCAAAAAAACTTTTTCTTAAAAACAATTTTTCTCAAAAAAAAAATTTTTTTCAAAAAAAAATTTATCTCAAAAAAAATATTTCTTAAAAAAAATTTTTTTTCAAAAAAAATTTTTTTAAAAAATTTTTTCTTTAGAGAAGTGCAGCAAATCACGTAGTTTCCTAGAGGGGTTCCCCTCCTATATATATATATAGTCTAAATAGCTAATAATATTGAAGTAAATATTTTTTTAAAAAATTATAATTTTTCTGTTGAACGTACAAATCAAAAGACAATTAATAAAAAATTCTTCAATACTTATGAAAATTTTATAGTAATTGTATTTTGATTTGCTAAATAAGGTTACTTAAGCGATTTTAATCGATTTGCTTAGTAAAATTTAGACTTTACTATATAGCAACATTTGTCAATTATGAGGCGAATATATTTTTTTAAAAAATTTTAATTTTCTGCTGAATGTAAAAATCAAATGTCAATTAATAAAAAATCCTCTAATATTTATGAAAATTTTTTAATAAGTATATTTTGATCTGCTGAATAAGGCTATTTATATAATTTTAATCGATTTACTTAGTAAAATTTAGACTTTACTATGTAGTGACTTTTGTCAATTGTGGGCGAATATATTTTTTTTTTAAAAAAATTTTAATTTTTCTGTTGAACGTAAAAATCAGAAGTTAATTAATAAAAAGTTCTCCGATACTTATAGTAAGTGTATTTTGACCTGCTAAATATGGTTACTTATGCGATTTTAATCGATTTGCTTAGTAAAATTTATACTTTACTATGTAGCGACTTTTGTCAATTGTGGAGTAGCTTATTTTTAGATCAAAAACGTTTTTGAGTTTTTTTTAAATATTATAAAATTTGATTGGTCAATAGTCCTATCACTAGGGGGGATCAGGACCTATGTAAACCCTAATCACGTAACTTCCCTTATCCAAATTTTAAATATAGCCTATTTAAAACTTATTAATTTTATCCACATTTAATAATATTACATTAAAAGCTTTTATCCACTTTTAATAATATTACATTAAAAGCTTTTATCCACTTTTAAATATAACCTTTTGACCAATATCCACTTTTCAAATATAACATTTTTGTAAAAAAGTAACCTTTTTAGCCAAAATTTCAATATAACCTCTATATGTATTGTTCGGGGTCCTATGGTATCAATGACTTTATTCTGATTGGTACGTACGTACGTCTCGTTTTGCGAAGATCTTTTTTTTAAGGGAAATGACTCATTTAAATAAATTGCGGCTTCTGTATGAGACTATTAATTTCCTCCATAATATCATCAAAGTCTTTCGTGTAGTGCATTTGCCGCAGCCCTTATTTTACTACAAAGTTTCGTTTAATAATTTTTTCGATATGCCACACACAATGTGCATGGAAAGTATTGAGAAGTTCTGTTCATAGTGCATCTGAAATCCCTATATAAATAATTATAAATATTGTTAAAAAAACCCCTTTCACAATCACTTATGGTAACAGTTT
Organism: Gigaspora rosea; assembly: GCA_003550325.1. NCBI lineage: Eukaryota > Fungi > Glomeromycota > Glomeromycetes > Diversisporales > Gigasporaceae > Gigaspora > Gigaspora rosea. The sequence continues at coordinate 171,202 of QKWP01000029.1, forward strand.
CATTTGTGTTCATTGCAGGAATAGCTGTCATAAATGTTTACAAAACCATGACCAATTGCTTGAGAGCAAATGGCGAATGCTTTAGGAATAAGTTTACTTTCGCCATCAATTGCGCTTGCACCAATAAAAATGCCTTTATAAGTTGATTTTGAATAACAAGCATTGAGAGTAAACACAGGTCTACAATGGTTTGTGGCATTAATCTATGGCAATAAACACATAAATGCACAGATGAATCGGTCTTCAACATCAACTTCGAACGCTGTAATGTTTCTAGGGTTTTCCATAAGTAAATTGTCAAGTAATGACTTAACATGTTGATAGCTCTTATTTATTTTCTCTACACTACATTTTTTAGTAATAGCTTTACTTTTTCAAGCAGGCATGTATGATGTCTCGGCTTCTGCTTCAGAATGAACACGATTTATAATATCGAGGGTCAAGAACTGGTATATCTTTGACCAATGGTGCAGTAAACTTTACAAGATATGATCTACATGCTTTGACAAGTTGAATCTGAGGAATTAGCTTTACTATAATAACCATCTTTTCACTTGTTAGTCAAAATAGTAAATGGGCATGAACTATTTTTATTTGTGGGACAAACAACAAGCAACTTATTTGGTTTGTTAGCTCTAAACTTATAAGGCAAAGTGAATTTAACAGAATAACTGTCCAGGGCCAAGCGAACATTTTTCATATTAGTAAAAATTATGCTGATCTTTAATATATCTGATATGGTGTTTGTTATAAGCAGTTTATAAAAGATATGTCAAGAACTTTGAGAAAAATAACAATTTTAGAATATAGCGTAGATAATGGTTTAATGAATCGAACAAACTAGAAATACATTTCAGCATTTTTATCATGCATTTGAATTTACAGTATATTGGAATTACTAATTGATTATCATTATTACATTTCTTGAGTCATCAATCACATATTTTAAATGTAAAATTATTTTTGGGCCCTTATTTGTAATAATTTCAAATATCGGGCCTCTATCTGTAATTATTTTTATTTTGGGCCCTTATTTGTAATTATTTTCAAATTTGGGCTCTTATTTGTAATTTTCCCAAAATAAATATATTATTTTTTCAAAATCAGAAACTAAATTATCAATTTAAATTCTCTATTTTTTATTTATAATTAATTTTTATTTATTAATTTATTTTATATTATTTAACAAACTACTAAAAAAACATATTTACACTTTAACATACTGCTAAAAAATTAAATCATTACATTAATATGCTCTAGACATTAAATAATTTCATACTTTAACATGTTATTAAAAACTAAGAACTTTAACCTATTATCTACTAAAAATTAAATCATTTGTACTTTAATATTACTAAAATTAAATTATTTTATGAGACATGTCGTCATAGTGATCCTGTGATCGACTAATCACAATCTATCACGTGATTCACATGACGACTAATGCAAAAATTACGTTTTGATACTCCTACACTTACTTTTTGATACACCAAACGTACCCAGAAATTTTATTATTTGGGACACTTAAAGAAGAGTGAACCCAGTGATAATCACGAATTATGTCACCCTCGATATAATCACCTGATAATTTTGATTGGTCAGAAGTGCATAAGATACGGATCAACTGATGTCTATATGCTGCATAAATCATATTCTTAGTTATATAAAAAGACCTTCTAACTATATCAAAAAATCGACCCTAACCCTAACCCTAACCACAAGTTAAAAAACTTTTTTTGTTAGTGGTCATCTGATATTTGTTTACTTTTGGCCAATCAAAATTATATGTGATTATATAGAGGGTAATACTATTTGAGATCATCACTGGGTTCACTCTTCTTAAAACTACCCTTATTATTTTTTGGAGATACGGCGATTTTAAAAAAGTCACGTGATTACTGTGATTAAATCAGCCAATGGAATTGCAGGTAAGATTACAGAAAAATGGTTTTTTTTTAATAATTTTTTTTATTATATAAATCTTGTTTGGATTTTATGAAGACCGTAGAGAAGAAAATTATAATTCTAACAGTAATAAGAATATCAAAATCGGATAAGTGAATCAGCAAAAAACTTTCGTGATTTTTAAAGCTTTTTAAAAAACTTTAAAAAATCGTGAAAATTTTTTTACTCATCTCTTGTAATACACTAAGCCAATTTTGATAGATTTACTACTATTGGAATGGTAATTTTCTTCTCTACACTATTATTAGAAATTCAAATAATAATGACATAATAAAAAAATTAGTTCCAATTAAAAAAACTTTAAGCCTCTTTTTAGAATTTTACCTGCAATTCTATTGGTTGATTTTAATTGTGGCAGCCATGTGTTTTTAAAATTGCTATATCTCAAAAAAGGGGTCGTCTAAAGCCAGATGCATTCACGTAATAAAAAGCCAATCAAATCATAATATTTGATCTTTACAGATTAGCCTGATGAGACAATAACAAAAAAAAAGTGAAAAACGCTGAATATAAAAGAAACAAGTGTCTAAACCTGTCTAGAAGCATTAATAAAAAATGTCAGAAAAACAATTTTACTTATAAAGTAAGCCTAACCCTAACCCCTAACTAACCTTTACCCTAATTTAAATTAAATAATTAAAAATACATAAATGCACCTGGCTTTAGCCATCCCTAAAAAAGTAATAAATTTTTAGGTACATTTAGGTGTATCAAAAAAGTAAGTGTAGAAGTATCAAAAAAATAAGATTTTGCATAACTGATACTAATTAGTTGTCACATAAATCATGTGATCAATTTTGATTGGCCATCATATATATTTGAAATTTATTACAAAACATTATATAGTGATAGAATTTATACTAAAACAAAACAAAAACTCCCAAGCAAGTCAAGAAAATTAATATTATAGTATAACTCCACAATAGTCACATTTGCATTAGTCACAATCTTGCTATAGTCACCTTAATTTTTCTATTTAATTATATATATTATATATAAATTTTAGCCTACTTTAGTCACAATCTCACAATAGGCATATAGAAAGTCTGATTGGCACGTAACTATTGCGGGGTTTGACTGTATCAATACCTAGTTAGTATTAATCGACTTCAAATCTTCAATTATAATAACTCCAACAACAATAATTCCATAAATGACTTCATTATTAATGAAATGCATAATACAAATTTCAAATAAAAAATATCTATAAAAAAATACTTAGTTTTAATAAAAAACTAAGAAAAAACTAAAGAAAAGAAAAAACATATTTTTAGAATCCTAGTTTTAAATTTAATTAAAACACTAAAAAACAAATAATGAGTTGTACATAGTAATAACAAAAATTAAAAAATCAAAATTGGCCCAAAAAAACAAAAAAAAAAGACAAAAAACTATATATAAAAAAAAACAAAAAGAAATAAAACAACTAAAAAAATAAAACAATAAAAAAATTAAAATCTAAAAAAAGACAAAAAAACAAACAAAACAAAAAAACTATAAAAAAAACAAAATAAAATAAAACCAAAAAAAACAAAAAAAAAAAAAAAAAAAAAAAAAAAAATAAAAAAGTTTAAAAAAAAAGATAAAACTAAATAAA
>QKWP01000029.1:176066-294116 GCA_003550325.1 Gigaspora rosea
AAAAAAAAAACAGAGCAAAAAGTAATTTTCAAAAATATAAAAAAGCTACTTATTGCAAAATAAAATAGAAAGATAAAAAATATAAGAAATAAAAAAATATATAAAAAAAAGATTTTTAACATTTATTGCTAGTGCGATTTATCACTACCCCCGATCGACCAATCATTTTGTTTGGTTTGATTTTACATTAATCAAAACAAAACAAATAGTGCTTGCATTACAATTAGAGTTAGGGTTTGGCAGGGCAAGAGTTAGAAGGCCCTCTAACCCAAAATTTCGCAAGGAATTTTTTTTGTCAAGAAAAAAGTGTAGTTTCTTAGTCAAAATTTTAAGTTAGAAGCGATTTTTTAAAAAAAGTTTGTTTTGCTTCGATTTCATATTACACCTGATCCTGCATCCCGATTGGTCGATCAGGGGTGGCGATGCATTGCACTGGCGATGAATGATAACTCTCAAAAAAAAATAAAAAAAATGAAAAAATTGAAAAAAAAAACAAAAAAAAACTAAAAGAAAAAAAATAAAAAAAATAAATAAAAATAAATAAAAAAATAAATAAAAATAAAATACAAAACATTGAAAAATATAAAAAAAGAAAAAATCAAAAAAATAAAAAAAATAAAAATAAAAAAAGTCAAAAAAGAAAAAGAAGCCAAAAAAAAAGAAAATTAAAAAAAAAATAAAATAAAAAATAAAAAACAAAAAAACAAAAAAACTTAATAAAATAAAAAAACTTCAAAATGTCCACCTGCTATAAATTCAAAAATCTGGAACTGACTAAGAGATAACTTATTATTATAGCTTACAAAAATTAAAAAAAAATTAACAATAAAATACTTGCAACAATATCCTTCTATATTTTGTGTTATATAAATGTCTAACTTTTAAAATACAATATATATGGGTTGATTTATGGAATTGCCAATAATTTTTAATCTACTAATCCGTTTTGGGTGTTTTGCTACCAAAATGTTCATATTATTAAGACGATTTTAATGAACCCCAAATCATTAAAATCTAATTATGGGTTCCCAAGATCATCAATGATTTTGTACTATTTTCTTAGTAAATTTCAAATGAAATAATATAATGTTCACCATAGGTGATTAACTAGTGATTATCACTTGTGATCTACAATGTATAAATCATTTTTATTAAACCAAAAACTAACCTTTTAATGTTAAAGTTAGGTTAAGAGTTAGGAATTAGAAGGTGCTTTATATATAGTAAAATTTTGCAAAGAATATTTTTTTGTACAAAAAAAAGTAGTTTTTATAAACAAATTTCTACATTAGAACCAATTTTTTAAAAATTCTTTGTTTTTATTTGTTTTTGTAATATGAAAATTTATTTATATATTATACCTGATCCTAAATTTTGATTGGCTATAGTACTACAGGTAATAATCACCTATGGTGTATACCGTAGTGCACTGACCAAAGTACTCCCTTTTCAATACCCTCTATTGCAAAATACCCAGTGCAAAGCACAAGAACTCTATTAATTAAATTTAGATGTTTTTAAATTTTTAGACTGCTTATTGTAAGTGTGAAATGTGTAAATGCTTAAAATTTTTTTCTTGTATTACAGACCTACTACTATATAATATATCAGATTTTTTTTAAGCTTTTTGATAGGTATTTTGTATAAGACCCTAGGTCTTTTGGTCAGTGCACTACAGTATTAAAATTCTCTATTTCAAATCACTATATAAATTTTTTGATACCAAATATTTTTATCTACTAACCCCATTTTGGATGATTTTACTACCAAAATGTTCATCTTGATAAGATAATTCTAACAAGCCTAAAATTATCAAAATCCAATCATGGATTCCTGTGATTATTAAGGATTAGTAAAAGCTTATCATGAGTTTTTATATGAAAAACTTATGAGATTTGTTGTTAAGCATTTTTACTAATTCTTAATTATCTCAGGAACTTGTGATCAGATTTTGATAATTTTGGGCTTATTAGAATTATCTCATCAAGACAAACATTTTGGTAGTAAATTTATCCAAAATGGGTTAGTAGATCAAAAGTTATTTGGTATCAAAAGAATTTATATAGTGTTTGAAATTTACGAATAAAATAGTACAAAATCATGATAATCTTGAGATTCCATAATCAGTTTTAATGATTTTGGGTCACTAGAATTGTCTCATTAATATGAACAATTTGGTAGCAAAATTATTCAAAATGGATTAGTAGATCAAAGATTATTGCAATTCCAAAAATTAACTAATATGATCTTCTATAGTTTATTTGAAATAGTAAAAGATACTAAAGGTAAAATAATGAAATTATATAATTCAAGATGACTTTAACCTAAAAAGATACAAGTTGAAAACAAGAAAACAAGAAAAAAGTAAACAAAAAAAAACTTACAAAAAAAAAGTAGTTTCAAAACAGTGAAGCATATCTCCAAAATAGTGATATGGGTTGATAAAAAAATCGTGGGCTGAGGCCAATCCCAAAAAAGCTTAGGCTTGTTAACTGAGCTGACCTTTTGCTAGAATCGTCAGCATTTATCTATATTAAACATGTAAAAGGCCATTAGTTAGTCTTTTTGTCAAATTCTAGTAATATTAAATTATTTAATTTTTATTCTTTTTGTCCTTGAGTAAAATTTCAGTATATTAGTATTTTATGTTGATTGATTGTCTATAACTTTGAACATTCTAATATTTAGATTATATTTATTATTTGCTAGTTTATTACCTAAATAAGCAATTCTCTTATATTATTATAAATGACTAGCTGATTTTATTTAATTTCTAGCCTGAAATATGCTTTAGAAGAGAATTGATTCTAATACTTCTCTTACCAACTAGCCTGGCTTACAAAAGTGTGGACTGAGAGTCAGCCCACCTATTGACCCAGCCATTGGCCAGGGTCAACCTGTATTACTACTCCAAAATGTCTCTAGCTTAAAGAGAAAAAAAACAATAATTATTAAATGATGATTATTGTTTATATATAATTACAATTGGTTAATCATATAAGAGTCGCTATAGTGATATGCCACTATTATTATTTTGCCTTAATATAATACTAAAAATTACAGTCAATCTCCATAAATGTAACCTCTATAAATACAATACCTTCCTAAATACCCATTTTTTTCTTTTCCGTAAAATGTTATTAGTGCTAAATACATGTTCTATATTCTGTAAATGCACATTCTTTTAAATAACATTTTATATTATACTAACCTTTCTAAATGCATATAGCCAATCAAATTTTAGTATTTAAGATAGGTTATACAGTTTTGATAAACGTTATACAAACTTGATGATCTAATTTTTTTTAAAGCCGCAATTTAATTGGCTCTCTTTAAATGCAAATCTCCCAAAATGCACATTGTAGGCTTGTCTCTACAAGTTGTATTAATAGAGGTTTGACTATAATTTATTTTGTATTTTAATATACTACTAATAATTAAATTATTTTTAGTTTAATATAATACTAAAAAATTAGATTATTTTATACTTTATTATACTACTAAAAATTAAATTATTTTGTTAATGTACTACTAAAAATTAGTTTAGTTTGGACTTTAATTTACTACTAAAAATTAATTTAATTTGCAATTTAATATACTATATTTCAGTTCATTCAATTATATTTATTAATTAGTTTTTTATACTAACCAATTATACAGCTGGATTAAGCTAAAAAATTTTTATCAGATACATAAATCTGATATTGAAATAAAATAAACACTGTAATTATACAATTTAGTACAATTTTGTTTAATATACTAAATCATATAATTTTATATTTATAATACAAAGTACAAATTGATACCATATTTACTCGAAATAATGTGCACCTGCATGTTATTTTGAGGGGATGCATGTTATTTCAAGTATACGCATGGGCATTATTTCGGGGTAAAGGTTTAATTTCTAAAAAATTGTATGTTATATATGTGTAATGCATAAAAACCCTTATTTCTTAATTTTATATATAGCCTTTTTGAACTAAGTCGGATTTTTTGACTAAAAAAATTCAAATTTCTGCTTGTTATTTGAATTTGTTATTTCAGCAGATTATTAATTCAGCATTTGAAGTCTGCATTATATTGGAATGCACATGGCATTATTTTGAAACCAACATGCTATTTTAAGAAAATGCAATTTTCAAATAACACCCATGTGCGTTATTTTGAGTAAATACGGTATAAAGTACTAATTTTAATCTGAAACTAAGTTTAAATTCTAACTTTATTTTTTACTAAAATTAAACTTAAATTCTAATTTTTTTAAAGTACAGTTTGACCTCTCTATAGTCACACCCCATATAGTCACACCTCTATATAAGCACCCATTATTGTGTGACGAACTTAAAATATAGTAAAAAACCTCATTATAATCACATATCATTTATAATCACTATTACTAAAAATTTTTGGTTTTTTTATCCATTTTATTAATAATAAACCTCGTTATAGTTACCAATTTTGACTAAATATCGATTCAAACTGACAATTTAGATCAACTTATAGAGAAAAGCCGTGGTGAAAAAGAACTTTAAAATTTTATATTTATTTATTATTATACATTATATATAATTTTGCCATTTCTCAAAAAAATGCGAAATAATTAAATTATAAAATCTGATTGGCCAATATTCATATTCATGTTTATTTGAATATTCTATTAAAAATTCTTAAAGGTTTGATAGCAAATAACTTTTGATTCAGTGGTCCAATTTGGATGAAACAACTGCCAAAATGTTCGACATGATGTGACGATTCTAATGAGCCAAAAATCGTTAAAATTGAATTACAGGCTCCTGAGATCATTAAGGATTTGTTTCACTTTACATGTTTAAAAATTGATTAAATTTAACATCTGAGTGAAAAATTCTTAAAGATCTTAGCATTTTGTAATTAGATTTGGATGGTTTTGGACTTTTTAGAATCGCCTCATTGAGTCAAACACTCTAATAGTTGTTTTATCCAAATTGGGCCACTGGATCAATAGGTATTCACTATTAAACATTTTAAATTTTTTAATAATTTCAAATATGCGCAAATATTTTATTGGCCTTTGGTTACATGACCATGACAAGGTATTTTATTTATAGTCACACCTCTATACAATCACCAAAATAAGGCGCGATAGACTTGGTGATTATAGAGAGGTCAGACTATATTTGCATTAGCAGAGACATATTTTATTAAGAATATACTATCTATTATATAAATAAAAATACAACTAGCCACATATGCACTTTGGTATCTAATTTAAGTAGTTTGTTAAAGATTCTATACTAGCTGCCATACCTTTAACCCAACTATAGGAATTGCCTATTTAAATTTTCTAATCTATATTCTATCTATTACTAAACCTAAGCTATTATCTATATATAGATTGGGTCTCTTAATTTTTAGTCAAACTGCTTTTCTAGGATACTTTACTTATATATAAATGTCCTACATATATATAACTAGCACTTCAGTAGTACAACTACCTACTTTAGCTCTTACAAGATTTATTCCAATTCTTAGTAATTACATTCAACCTTTTCTTTAATCTTTACTAATTTTTTTTAAACTACCAAACCAGTTAACCAAGAATAGGCCAATTTGCTTTGTCTCTTCTTTTGGTTCTTGCTTCTATCAGTATTTGTATATAACCAGGTTATAACAAGTCATATTACTATGTTCAATTAGTAAGGTTATGTAACTATGATCATATGATTTTACTAATTTAACTCAGTAATATAATCTGTTATGACCTAGTCATATGTAGAGCTTCGGATTCGTATTCGCTATTCGAATAATATTCGTATTCAGTGAAAATTGAATAAATTTTTTTAAATAATTATTTAATGAATAACATGAATATTCGAATAATTGTCTTATTCGAATTATTCGAATAATATAATTATTTGAATAATTTATTCTTATTCGAATAATCCATTATATTTGAATAATTATTCCTATTCAAATAATTTATGATATTCGAATAATATTCAATATAGTTATCAAAATGTAATTTTTTTCTATACTAGTTTGTAATCAGTGCTTTGTACATGATATTTAATATATATTTTAAGCTAACCAAACCAGAGTTATCCATTAAAACGCTTCACCGACAGTTTTTAATAATATCTTATACTTTTACTTCATGTATAACTACAGTTCAATTTACCAAACTTATAACAATACTAGGCCAACTTTTATGAGTAGAGTAAACTTTACAGTTAAATAGCAATTTAACAAATCGCTTTTGAATTATTGTAAACTTCTTTTGGATCTGGACCTTGCACTGCTCTTGTAGCCTCGAACCAATCTATTCAACTATCAGTGTTCTAGGCCTTTCATTGGTCATTGTGCTATTCCTAGCCGCTGTTACTATAATAATATTTCTGCACCCCCAATATTACCTCATTTTCTTATTCTATCCCTGCCTTATAATCATCACTTTCTCTTACATAATAATTAATTGATGATACTTCCAATCGCAATTCTTATTTTGTTTATCTATACTTACCCTATGTTATTACCATATATAGATCTTTTTTATTACTATCTATAGTTGTCCCGATTTTCATATATGCCCTTCTATAGATATGTTTAATTACTATACCCGAACTTCATATTAATTAATTGGAGTTATTATCTACCCCTTCTAAGGCGCTAATATCCGTTACTATTTGGGGTGCTGCGGTTGGGTTTAATAGGAGGTTGGCCTTGAATTTTTAAAGGTCCTATTCTTACCACACCAAAATATTACTATAAATTCACATGAAAAAATTCTAGAAAATTCTTACCCACCACCTCCCCCACCCACCCACCCTTAAAAAAATCATTAAAATTCTTCCCTCCACCTCTCCCATCCACCCGCCCCTTGAAAAAAATTCTTACCCATGTCACTGACCCTTGAATTTTTTCAAACTCCGACCAAAAATAGAGGTCGGCTTTTGTGTTCCCATGAAAATGGGTGGGTTACACAAAATTCAAACTCCGCCTTACCGCGTTCGGATCGGGTTCATTGAACCAAAATCGGGTTCGTATCGGGTTCAGGAACCAGAATCGTGTTCAACCGAACCAAAATTGGGTTCAAATGATCCAAAACCGGGTTCAATGAACCAAGATCGGGTTCAAATGAACCAAAATCGGGTTAATGACCCAATATCGGGTTCAAATGAACCAAGGTCTGTTCAAATGAACCAAGATCGGGTTCAAGAACCAAAATCGGGTTCAAGTGAACCAAGATCGGGTTCAAATGAACAAAGATCGAGTTCATTTGAACCAAGATCGGGTTCATTTGAACCAAGATCGGGTTCATTTGAATAAAGATCGGGTTCATTAGAACCAAGATCGGGTTCATTAGAACCAAGATCGGGTTCATTTGAACCAAGATCGAGTTCATTTGAACCATGATCAGGTTCATTTGAACCAAGATCGGGTCATTTGAACCAAGATCAGGTTCATTTGAACCAAGATCGGGTTTATTTAAACCAGTATCGGGTTCTTGGACCCAAGATCGGGTTCGTTTGAACCAAGATCGGGTTCATTTGAACCAAAACGGGTTCATTTGAACCAATTTCAGGTTCATTCATTTGAACCAAGGTCGTGTTCATTTTGAACACAAATAAAAATTAATAACACTAACCCATGAGGGTTTTGATATATATAACTTTATCCTAACAATCATGAAGCCTATTAATAATCTTGAGACCTAAAGGTTAGGGTTAGGGTCAGCTTTCATTATGTTGAGCTTTGGAAGAGGATATTGATATATATAACTTAAACTAACAATCATGAGGTCTAATAATAATCTTAAGACCTAAAGGTTAGAGTTAGGGTCAGCTTTCATTATGTTGAGCTTTGGGTGGGGGTTATATATATATATAACTTTGTTCTAATAACATTAGACCCTAAAATTATATAAAATATAAAATATATAAACTAAAACAACTATTCAAATTCTATATACTAAAAGTCGATCAAATTTCTATTATAAAAAAAATAATTAAAAACTATGATAAAAAACAATTAAAATTCTAGCCCGCAGCAACACCCGGGCCCCTAACACTAGTCTATTGTATTAAAGCACAAACATCCGTCAGTCATGCTATCGACCAATCAGAAAAATTTAACTGGTATTTCCATTTTACCAAAATGTATATTACTTGCCGATAACTCTTTATCCGAAAGGTTGTAACCTTTAACAAAATCTAATAACCGGACCCTAATTCAAATAAAAGAATAACAGTTATATCCGGATAAGATACTTATATTATAATGCATCGTTCAAAAAAAGTAATTCTATATTGTTAAAATAAAAAAAAGATTTATGCATGAAGTTTGTACTTTATACATTCTATTCTAACTTACGTATTCGATAGGTGTCATTAATAGTGGCCAGACAAAGAGATTTAGACGTATTTCAGAAATAAATAAGAGTTTAAAAAATCTTATTTGTGTATCAAAATTTTGATATCAGAAAATGAATGGGTTTTAGAGACTCCCATTTGACAAATAAGTAAAAATTTTTTTATTATGCAGATCAACAAACTATTTAATAATAATAAACTGATATTAGAAGCAGTATCGATTAACAATAAAATAATTTATGATAATGAAGATCATATAAAGAAGTGTATTTGTATTTGAATTTTAATTAAAAAATAAATAAGATTTGTACATCTCTTATTTCATAATAAATACGTCTTCCTGTTTTATCAAAATAAGATTTACGAATTTTAATTCTGAAACCCCTTATTATTATAATGTTCCATATCATTTCTGAATTTATGTAGATTCTCAATTGGCATGTGTTATATAATGTTCCGCATCACTGGATTCTCAATTGGCATGTGTTATTTGTAAATTGTGAAATGTCATTTGTCATTTTAAAACTGCTATCCATTTATCAATTAATAAAAAAAAGCGAAAATAATAATAATAATAATAAAGTAAAAAAAATTAAAAAAATAAATAAATAAATCAATTAAATCAATAAACGCGAATAAAAATAAATCACTAAATATTAAATGCTAACTTTTTATACAATAAAAGAATACATTCAAATATTTATATATTTTAACAATGTAATTAATAATTTTTGCATTCCCGTGTAGAACACATCCGCATTTGATTTTTGGCATCAGCAGAAATCTGGTTGGGTGTCTTGTCTAACCTGAATCTAATTTTTTTTTCAAAGTGTCCGCCTTGGGACTGAGGAATTTTTATTCAAGATATTTGGGTCAGTGTCCCACTAAGGGCCTCCTGCATTTGTTATATTGACGAGGATACAACTAGCCACACGTACAACTTTTGGTCGTCTAATTTAAGTAGTCTGCCCAAAGGTTACCCCGCGGGTTCCACACTAGCTGCCATACCTGCAACCCGACTAGAGAATTGCCTATTTAAACACTTTGATCCCTGCTTCTCCTGCCAACCCATTCTGTATTACTGAAACAGGCCCGTTACATAAGAAGTCAGTCAGCCAGTTCCGGATGCTTATTCGTCATCCTTAGAACCTATTTTAATTCTGTATCCTCGGCAAAAAACTTGGTAGCACAGTTCCTGTCCCACCCAGGTAATAGCTACACTTTGGTAACTTACGTATTCACCGAGACGAACAACTTGCAGTCGGGGGATACCCAACCGCTACCATTACCTACTTCTGCCCTTATAAGGTTTGCTCCAACCCGGTACCCACCATCACTTTCCTACCGGTCCTTCCTCGATTTCCCAGACTTCCAATCCAGTTGGCCTGGAAGGGTTGATCTACCTGGCATTAGGTGCCATTATGGTTTTTCTCCCCTTGGTCCCCAATTCCTCAACATGGGTCCTTTTCCTCCGGTGCGACTCCGGCGGCCAGGTTGGTAGACCTTGTCCTCAAGGACAACGTCTGGTACTTCAGCTCCGGTCCAATATTCTGGGTTTGGTAGCACCTTCAAAGATCTTTGCTACCTCCTTACTCGGGTCTTGCCAAATGGGTTTCTGTTTTCCTGGTTCCTTGAATTTGTCTGTGTCATGAGACACAACTTCGCCCGAAAGCTCCTATTCGAGATAGTAACCAAGAACTACAGGTAATGTATCCAACCGATCGACAGGAAACAGTTACCGGAACACAGGTCTATTTTTTCAAAGCATCGTCAGTGGAATTTGAACCCTAGACCTGCCACTTGGGGGTGACTCTAACCTGAATCTAATAAGAATCTAATAAGAAGATAATTACTAAATTGTTTTTTCTTAAAAAAAAACAAATTTATCTTTTCCAGGTTTTTTCATGACCGTCATGCTCAGCCTGGTGGTAGCACAGTTTATTTCGTAAAATTTTTGACATAACAAACTTGCATCCCAAGTTATTTCTAATGAAGCAATAAAAGAATTATCATAAATATCAATGAAAAGATCATTGCAAATATAAATGCAATTATTAATAAGTAATTACTGTATTCTATGCCCTCATATTCTGTAAAAATCGAGAAAGAACACATTTCAATTCAGAATTGAAGTAAATCAGAAATGACTCAGAACAATAATAGTATAGAATAATATTTTTATCAGGCAGCGTTCAAATTGCGCTTTACTTATTGTATTCCGTACTTGTAAAGTATGTAATAGAAAAATAAAATAAGTGCTTACTGTACAAGTATATATTCATATATATAATATAATAATAATGTACAAAAAACTGAAAGCCAGTATAAGTTTAAAGAGTAATTGATTTATATCGACCTATTAAATAAATGTAATAAACAAACGAAATATTAAAATCATGTAAATACATTAAATTTATAATGTAGACAAGTTTTACACTGGGTAATGCTAGTTATATATATAAATTATAAAAGATTTAAAATACGTATACTATACAAAATAAATATATTTACTTGAATAAATATTTATTCGAATAATTATTATTATTCAAATAAATTTATTTATTCGAATATTATTATTTATTCAAATAAATATTATTATTCGAATAAATATTAATATTCGAATAATTACTGTTATTCGAATTATTCAATAAATTTAGTCATTTAGCGAATATTTAAATAGCTTTATGCCGATCCTAATTATTTGAATATTATTCAAATAAAGATCCGTAAGCTCTAGTCATGTGCCAATACTGAATTCTATAGCATAGGCCCTTTTTCTCTAGTGTGATAGCTCTAGTAGCCAAATTGGTAGGCCCTTTCTTGCTGCAGAAGTTTTCATTTAGTTCTTTGATCTCTTGTCCAAGTTTTAATCTTCTGTAGTACTGTCAAACCTCTATAAACACAATTTGTAGGGACAATTCTACAATGTGCATTTAGAGAGTTTTGCATTTAGAGAGAGCCAATTAAATTGCAGCTTTAAAAATTAGATCATCAAGTTTGTGTAATTTTTACCAAAAACTGTATAACTAGAGCTGCAGACATTTAGAAGGTCCAAGGTAGTACATCACTCTTCATGTCATATAAAATTTATATATAATCAATACATTAAAACGCAGTTCTGGGTCACTATTTTTTTTTGCTGCGCTTTTGTTTATATGATTTTATTAGTAGTGATAGTGAGGACCCTTGAATTTTTAAGAGATCCTCATGTAAAAAAATTCTTTAAAAATCATACCCTCCACCTCTCCCACCCACCCCCCCTCCCTTGAAAAGTTCTTAATCGGGTGACTGGCCCGTGAAATTTTTTCAAACTCCGACCAAAAATAGAAGTGGTATTTTGTGTTCCTACAAAAATGGTAGGTAACACAAAAATTAAAACTCCGACGGACCAGGTTCGGGTCGGGTTCATTGAACCAAGATCGGGTTCAAATGAATCAAGATCGGGTTTAGGAACCAAGATCGGGTTCAAATGAACCAAAATCGGGTTCATTTGAACCAAAATCTGTTCATTTGAACCAAAATCGGGTTCGAATGAACCAAGATCGGGTTCAAGAACCAAGATCGGGTTTAAATGAACCAAGATCGGGTCATTTGAACCAAGATCAGATTCATTTGAACCAAGATCGGGTTTATTTGAACCAATATCGGGTTCTTGGACCCAAGATCGGGTTCATTTGAACCAAAATCGGGTTCATTTGAACCAAAACGGGTTCATTTGAACAAATTTCGGGTTCATTTGAACCATGACTGGGTCATTTGAACCAAGATCGGGTTCATTTTGAACCTAAATAAAAAATTAATAACACTACCCCATGAGGGTTTTGATATATATAACTTTATCCTAACAATCATGAAGCCTATTAATAATCTTGAGATCTAAAGGTTAGGGTTAGGGTCAGCTTTCATTATGTTGAGCTTTGGGATGGGGTATTGATATAAACTAACAATCATGAGGTCTAATAATAATCTTGAGCCCTAAAGATTAGGTTTAGGGTTAGCGTTAATTATGTTGAGCTTTGGGTGGCGGTTTTATATATATATGACTTTGTTCTAATAACCTTAGACCCTAAAATTATATAAAATATGAAATATATAAACTAAAACCACTTTAGAATTCTATATACTAAAAAGTTGATCAACATTCTATTATAAAAAAACAATTAAAACTATGATAAAAAACAATTAAAACTTCTAGCCCGTGGCTACGCCCGGGCACCTAACACTAGTCAATCTACTAAAACGCGAGTCTGCATCACTATTTTTTTTTTGCTGCGCTTTTGTTTATATTTATTTTTAATAGAGGTCCCTGCTTCGCAGGGACCTCTAATAAAATTATTATATAAATTGAGGTGTAGAATTATTAAATAGTAATACAGACTTGAATTTTAATGCATTGTTCTTTAAGAATTCTTTAGATTTTTTAGAGGTCCTCACGTAAAAAAATTCTTTAAAATTCTTACCCTCCTTGAAAAAATTCTTACCCAGGTCACTGACCCTGAAATTTTTTCAAACTCCGACCAAAAATAGAGGTCGTATTTTGTGTTCCTGCAAAAATGGTAGGTTACACAAAAAATTCAAACTCCGACAGACCAGGTTCGGGTCAACCAAGATCGGGTTCAAATGAACCAAAATCGGGTTCAGGAACCAAGATCGGGTTCAAATGAACCAAAATCGGGTTCATTTGAACCAAAATCGGGTTCGAATGAACCAAGATCAGATTCAAGAACCAAGATCGGTTTCAAATGAACCAAGATCGGGTCATTTGAACCAAGATCGGGTTCATTTGAACCAAGATCGGGTTTATTTGAACCAGTAACGGGTTCTTGGACCCAAAATCGGGTTCGTTTGAACCAAAATCGGGTTCATTTGAACCAAAACGGGTTCATTTGAACCAATTTCGGGTTCATTTGAACCATGACCGGGTCATTTGAACCAAGATCGGGTTCATTTTGAACCCAAATAAAAAATTAATAACACTAACCCATGAGGGTTTTGATATATATAACTTTATCCTAACAATCATGAAGCCTATTAAAAATCTTGAGACCTAAAGGTTAGGGTTAGGGTCAGCTTTCATTATGTTGAGCTTTGGGAGGGGGTATTGATATATATAACTTTAAACTAACAATCATGAGGTCTAATAATAATCTTGGGACCTAAAGGTTAGGGTTAGGGTCAGCTTTCATTATGTTGAGCTTTGGGTGGGGGTTTTATATATATAACTTTGTTCTAATAACCTTAGACCCTAAAATTATATAAAATATAAAATATATATACTAAAACAACTATTAGAATTCTATATACTAAAAAGGCAATCAAAATTCTATTATAAAAAAACAATTAAAAACTATGATAAAAAACAATTAAAACTTCTAGCCCGTGGCAACGCCCGGGCCCCTAACACTAGTCTACTATATCTAAGGCGCAGTTCTGTGTCACTATTTGAGATTATGTCATGCTTTTTTTAATAATTTTACAGGCTGATCCGGAATAAACAAAATTTGTGACGCGTTTATTTATTTTCGTCAATTCTGGATCAGCCCGACATAGATTCCGAATGCGTGCGAATTTGTGCACACGTTTATTTTCGTCAATAATTTTACAGGCTAATCAGAAATAAACAAAATTTGTGCATGTGTTTATTTTTGCGGAATCGGGTTCATGAACCTTGGTGGGTTATACAAAAATTCATACTCCGCCGTACCAGGTCGGATCGGGTTCATATGAACCATGATCAGGTTCATTTGAACCATGATTGGGTTCATTTGAACCATGATCGGATTGAACCATGATCGTGTTCATTTGACCATGATCGGGTTCATTTTGAACCATGATTGGGTTCATTTTGAACCCAGATAAAAACATTAATACCATTAGCCCGCGGCAACGCCCGGGCCCCTAATACTAGTCATATTAAACGTCACGTCACATACGTCACGTCAAATGTCATAGTAAATGTTCATTAATATTCTAATGTCTGCAGCTCTATGTATAACCTATCTTAAATACTAAAATTTGATTGGCTACATGCATTTAGGAAGGTTAGTATAATATAAAATGTTATTTAAGAGAACATGCATTTAGCACTAATAACATCTTATGAAAAGAAAATAATGTGTATTTAGGGAAAGATATTGCATTTATAAATGTTGCATTTATGAAGATCTGACTGTATATCAAAGGATTTTTATTACCTCCTTACTTGGAGCTTGCCAAATCTTTTCAATTACTTTGGTTTCTTGAATTTATCTATGTGACATCACACAAATATGCCCAAAGTTCCTATTCAAGATAAAAGTACCAAGATTACAGATACTCAACTAATTTATAAGCAAATATTACTATAACACAAAATTTATTTTTCAAAATGTTTCCAGTAGGATTTGAACTTTGGATCTGCCATTTGGAAGTGTGACAACCAAACAACTTCTCTATGTTATCACATTTAAATTCTAATTTTATTTCTAACTAAACCTAAAATAAGCTAATCTTTTAATATTTTAACTAAAATATAACCCTATTTTATTTTATGTAATAACACACATGTGCATTATTTTGAAATTGATACTTTTTTAAAAATTGCATATTTGACATATTTGCATTCAAAATAATGCATTCCTAAGAGTTTGCATAATAAATATAAGTACTGTGAACATGTAAATATTAGCAATATTGATCTAAAATATCACACATGTGCGTTCTGAAGTAATGCACAGATACTCAAAAATAATGCACAGATATGTATTATTGTATGAAAATACAGTAATCTAACTTTCATTATAACTCTATTTCTAACCAAAATACTACTCTAATTCAATTCTATATCAATCAATTTTAATTAAATCTCTTATAAATAAATTAATAGACTTGTAAAAATATAAATATTCAAAAATTAATTTATTCATATTTATCACTTTATTTAGCTTGTAAGTATAAAAGTGCTTTCAAGCACCTAGGTTAATAGATTGGAGATCAATTTTTGATTAGTAGAAATAAATTATTTATTCAAGCAAGTTCATTATTGTTATAAAAAAAAAAAGATAGTTAGAGACCATCTTTTTTATTATAGAGTTGTATTAATTGGCTAAAATTGAATATCCACATTTTATAACATGAATCTTTGGCACAATTACTATAAGGTTTATTTTAATTAATCATAGTAATTATGCATGATCTCTATAATTAGTAAATCACATTGAGAGAGATGCTTGAGAACACTCTAAAATTATTAGATTGTAAAATTAAAATAAACAACCAATTTGCAAATAAAAAACAAATACTTACTATTATTTTATTATATCATTCAGATTATTTCTATTAAGGTGAATTAGTTTGTGCAATATGTAGATACAATTAAATTACTATCTTGAAGGCTGGTTATTGAAATTATAACTTGAACTTGATTATAATTTTGCAACAACTAACTTGCAAAATTTTATCTTGTACAAGTTGTTCAATTCTTCAACAAAAAACATAAAATGTACAACTTAATATTTCTCAAAATTTACAAAAATTAAAAAATGTATGATATTAAATTTGCTTTTTTCATTTAAACTTGAATTTAAATTACATATAGCATCTTAAATTCTGAAAACTATTATGTTTTAAAACATCTTAATATAAACTACATTGCAACTTAAGTTGATTTGAAATTCACAAATTTGATTTTAATATATAGTACATCTATTCTTGTTTACATCTATTATTGTTTATATTATAGATATAAAACTATTTAGAATATAGTAAATCCTCGAAAATAGAAGTAAAATGTGTAATAGAATATGATGAATACTCTTTTACTAATTTGTAATAAATCAGCAGCAATTTTCAACTTTCGATAAGGAGAATGAGAAGTATATAAAACGAGCAAGCTCTGTTTAACAAATATGCTATCCGTAAAAGAAACTTCATATAATATACTTATCATTAGGCTAATGAATATAGGCTCCATACTGCCGATTTTGATGGCGATACTAGGTGGGCTTATTCAATTCCCGATTCCCAGATTCCCATATAATATGAATTTTTTTTTTTACAGTATACTTTCATAAATTTTGAACGAGTCTTATTAATACCCTATTTATTTTCAATCTTCAAAACTATTTTAGATTTTTACAGATTGTTCCTAATTAAAATTTTAATTAACTAGCCGTTATTGAGATATCTTCTCTCAAAGATCGAAAAACACATGCATACTATTAAATTTAAGGATTACTGATACATGTAGACCAATACAAATTTTGCTAATCATACAGTATATTGAAAGTGCAGTAATATAATATTTTAAAATTTATAAAACTTTCTTGATAGGATTTTAAATTTTCAGAATTTTATACCATTTATGATTCTAATAATTCAGAAATTTGTTGGGAACATAAGTGAACTTTGAACCAAGCCCACATCATTAAATCCGATTCTGTGTAACTTATGATACGCCTCAAGCTAACTTGTCACGTGCTCATCCAATCCTGGACATAGCAACTGAACAATGGCTGTGTGCTTAACGTTTCGTTGCTAAGGCATTATGTAAATATTATGTATTTTAGCAAAAAAGTTAATTATAATATATAAAAGAGTAAAAATATTTATAAATTAAATTTATATATAATAAATTATTCTAGACATATTAATATTATTAAGTTGTATCGAAAAATAGATAGAATGGGCTTTTACAACATGAAATATACGCAAAAAAATAAATGATTTTAGGATAATAAATTCGATTTTTAATTCTATTACAATACCGCACGTATTTATAGTTAATATAGATATTATTTATTTTGAGTTCTCAGATTGATTTTGTTCATTTTCATGATGAATGTAAATGGTTTTGGAAGCTAGAGATAGATTCATTGTTTGTAAAAATGTTTTCAATTATTATTTAATGGAATTATCGCATGTTTAATTTTATCATTATGGTGTAATTTTAATTAAAATTTGCAGACAGCCGTTCACCAATATAATTAGCTGATTATCGTCTGATTGTGCGATTTTAGAGTGTGTTTCTTAGTCAAAATTACAATATATTATTTTTATTATTTTGATTTGATATTATAAGCTTTGATATAAGATACCGGTTTCTTTATTTATTGGTAATCCAAGTTTGTAAAAACCAAGTTTTTATTGTTGTCATTGTTTTTAACACTTACACCAAGCTTATCAATTGGTGTGCTCAATAAATTTCAGTTATCAATGTTTTTATATTGCTGTTATAAGTTTTATCAGTGTTTTTATGCTTATGTTTATGTCACAATGGCTTGATTTGATAGTTTAACAATGTTCTTAATTATATGCGGTGTTTAAAGTTAGATATTCTCAGTGTTCTCAGAGAACATTACGCAATTTTTGAGACCATAAATCATTAAAATATGTTCTTTATATGAGAACATCTAATAATTTTTTTTTAATCCTAAAGGAATTTTAATTTTCTATATAAAGAACATTTAAACTTTTTTCGAGAACATTAAGAACATAAAACCAAATTTGAATTTTAAACACTGGTTGTTAGTACTTGATAGTGGCTAAAGCACAAATTTATGAGTTTGTAAATATAAGTGTTGATAAAAAAAAAAATATTTTGTACGTACAAAAAATCTATTTCTACTATATTTAAACAACTATTGCTTTTTTATGTAACATTAAGTCAGAAATAATTTGATTGCATGTACTAATAATTTTCTTCCACATATTTATATATTTTATTTAGTTTTTTTCAAAATTTACTGTTTTATATTAGGGGCATCACGTTACCATGCTAGCCACGTCCAAACCAGTTCCAATAAATAGTAGTTAAACACATTTTTAGTATAAAATGCACATATTCATTGCATATTATTTGTTTGTATATACTTCTAAAAAAAAAAACAATTATTTGAATGATGGTTATTCGGATTCTACATAAAAACTTGAGCTTTATTTTGAAAAAATTAATCATTTCCATTTTTCAAAATTGAAACAAAAATTCAAAATATTCAACATCATTTATCTTATATACATCATATGTATTCTTAATAAATAAATCAATTGCTATTAATAATGGATCCATATCAAGAATTAAATAATGAAATTGATAATTTGAAAGATAAATTAACTGGAAATGAGATTAAGACATTAAAACATACGATATATGAGAAAATAGTTGGTAATTAAATATTTGAAATACCTGGTGAACACTTTGAGAAATTGAAAGGAAAGCATGGGATAAAGAATAAAGACCCTGACCTTAAAAAATTTAAACGAAAGTATGAAATATCTGAGGAAGAACTTGAAAAATTGAAAAAGCATGAAGCAACTGTTGAACTTAAACATTTGATCTCAAAATACGAAATATCTAATAAAGAATTTATGGAAGAACTTGAAAAATTAAAAAAGAGTGAAATAAAACTTGATGAACTTAAAAATTTGATAGCAAAATACGACAAATCTAATGAAGAATTTATAAAAGAACTTGAAAATTTGAAAAGCATGAAACAACTGTTGAACTTAAGAATTTGATCTCAAAATACGAAATATCTAATAAAGAATTTATGGAAGAATTTGAAAATTTGAAAAAGCGTGAAATAAAACTTGATGAACTTACTAAATTGATCACAAAATACGAAGAATCTAATGAAGAATTTATGAAAGAGCTTGAAAAATTGAGCAAGCTTGAAACAGCTGTTGAACCTGAGAATTTGATCTCAAAGTATGAAATATCTAATAAAGAATTTATGGATTTTAAAAATAAAAAAAGCATATCTGATATTGAAGTTGGTGCATTTAAACAAATGTATGGAAAAATTGTGAATCCTGAATTTAAGAAATAGAATGAAAGAATGAAATTAAAATACTAACAAAGTCACTTAAAGATTGGAAACAAATCAAGTATAAGGCATATAAACGTGCAATCATTTGTCTTATTATTAGTTCTGTAGCATTTGTAATTAGTTTTTTTCTTATATTTTCATACAATAGTGTAATTAAATCTGGTATAGCAGATATTGTGTCAGCAGTTTATGAAGTAGGAAGCTTTAGTACTTTAGTTTCAAATCTAATAACTCTTCGTAGTCTTTATGTTGAAAAAACATCGACCAAATCAGATGATAAGGAAAAGGAAATGGTAATTTCTGATGATATTATTCATAAATCTATAAAATGTCATCCTAGTAGTCTTTACCAAAAAATAGATTTTGTGGAAGCGATTCAAAAAAATGTACATACTTTATTGACTTTTCAGACTATGCTTTCTATTGTAATGTCTGTTATTTTATTTATTACGTCTATGGTTACCGTTTTATACTGGTTTTATGGATCTAACAACTTTATTGCTGCAAATTTTGCTCTCATTGGGTTGTCTACAATTGGCGTATACGAGTCCACTGGTTTTGTGGTTTACATCAGTTTAATTATTCAATCACAAACTACGAATGCAAAAAAGGAGTTAATAAAAGTGTATAAGCAAGAACAAGATGATGTAGATAAACATGTAAAAGATGTATTGAGGGAGCGTATAAAAAAGAGAGTAGGGTATCAGACTTTGAGATAATGACCGCTATAATGAATGAGACAGGGATAGATTTGACAGAATTAGATGCTAATATGGAGAAATTTAAAGCTATGAAGATAGAAATTCAGAACAAAGATGTTTACTTTTGTGATACAATCTCTTTGAACCACTTTTTTCCAGATAAGAAGAAGAATATAGTTGAGTTCATTGAATTGTTGATCTTTATGATTTTTTTCCCTGTAGGTGTTTTCTTCGGTTTAATATTCCATAATGAGCATAAAGGAAGGTAGGAAGTAAAAAGAATTCATATAGATGATATTGAGATGTTTGTTATTAAAAATAATATTATTGGTGGACAAACATTTGATCCATTTATGCAATTACTGATTTAAGACCGTTTAAAATTATAATTTCATAATTACTGATTTAAAGACTGTTTAAAATTATAATTTCATATAATTCTGATTTAAGTCTGTTTAAAATTATAATTTCATATAATTACTGATTTAAGTCCGTTTAAATATAATTTCTTTTAACGTTCCTTTATAGAGTTTAAGTACAGTGGGGGGAGGGGTGTCAATTTAAATAAACACTACAATATGTTGCACTAAAAAAAATAAACCTATTATTATTGGTCGGCTCACAAGCACTTGACTTATTGAATTGAATATTCTAATTGGCTTGTTTAAATCCATAGGGAAGGCCTTTGGAGGTGGAAAAGGGAGAATATTAACAGAAATTGTAATTCAACTTATTTAAATAAAATGATGTATATTAAAAAATTTCTTAAATTTATTTGTATTTTAAATCACCTTAACATATTATAAATATTTTTTTAAAAAAAATAAAATAAATAAAATAAATAACTTACTGATAATTGTAAATGCACTTTCTAGTGATCGAAATAGTACATAATTATTATAACATTATTTAGTTACTTTTCTACAATTCAGATAAATATATTATTGATTTATTCAAGTATCACTTTTACTTTGATTTGCTAATAATTATATAGCGACAATCAATTGTAATGAGTTGCTATGAATTACTTTGACAGGTCAAAGTAAAGATCTCAATCAATACTACAATACTTGAGCAGTTTTGTCAGTTTTATGTAGTTTATGTAATTTTAAAATATAAGAAAAAAAAATTAAAAAAAAACATTGACTCAGCTATTTATATGGTTTATTTGCAAATTTTAATATTACATAATTAATATAAAATCTAAGAGTAATAGTACGTATGTACTACAGTAGCAAGCACGTGATTTGTCACACAGATCACTGGGTAAAATTTTTAATACTCTCTAAATGCATGGCGAGGGGCCAATAAAAAACCTTGTTTAAAGAGGTATTGTATTTAGGGAGGTAAAAATCTATAACATATGAGTTGGGACAAAGTTAAACTATGCATTTAGAGAGGTTGCATTTAGGAGATAGGCCTATGTTTAATTGTAAATTGCAATGGTAGGCTTTTTAATCACCATTTTCAGGGGTTTCTTAAAAGGAAACTACACTCACAAGACTAGATACAACTTCTTAGCTATACAAATACTTCATTAATTTGTAGCTTTAACCAAAAAAAATAAATAAAGCCAAGAAAGATCACGCTCTCAAAAATAGCCTTTTATTCTATTTTATATAGTTACTCGCAATGTACCTTCAGGAGCTACTTTACTAGCTATTATACCATCTGCAGCAAATAACACTCAAAACTTTTTTTTTGCTATTTTTAGCTGTTCTAACTATTTGTGGCCTATTTTCTCCAGATTCAACATACTGTTTATTATCTTATTTGCCTGAAACAGTAAAAAAAGTACATCTATGTTTCATTACCCATAGTTATATTTCATTAACCATCTCTAAAATTTCTTAAAAATTCTAATATGATCTTGCTTGTATCTTGTTTATTTTTTTTACTTAACTTATATGAACCCATTTGTACAGATTTTTTTCATATTAAGCTCTTTATTAAAAATATAATTAACTTTTTATGAGAATACCCACAAGGTCTAACAATTCTCTAGTAGTAATATAAGGATCATCAAAAACAAATTACTTGATATTAGCAAAACTTCTGGAGTGGTAGCTTTGCGAGAATATCAGAGCAAAGCTTATCTTTAATATCCTCATTTCTTAGCTCTAAATACAGCAATCTAGTAATCAATGGTATATAATAATACTGCCTAATCTCCTTCATTAATAACTAGTCCAGCATGTATTTCTAGTAATTTTTATTGTTTTTGCATCAAATGAGTGTATAATAATATTGATTTTGTTGACTCATTTTTATCCCAATATTTTTAAATAACAAAATTTAAAAAATTTTTTAAGATTTCATTATATATTGATACTGATGAACTTTTTCAAACTGATATGCATAGTAAACAAGTATTGTATTAGTATTGAGGGGTTATCAGATTTGAAAATATTATTAAACTATTAGATTTATATATCAGGTACTTACTTGGTAGATTAATTTTTTATCAGATTTGACAGGTTATCAATTTTGGCAGAATAGGTTTTGGAAGATTCAATAGTACTGTTGAACCTCTTAAAACTGATATACATAGTGAACAGATTTTGTATCAGAATTGAGAAATTATCAAATTTGAAAACATTATAAACTATTAAATTTATGTATTAGGTACCAACTTGGTATATTAATTTTTTCTCAGATTTTATAGATTATCTATTTTGGCAGAATCAGTTTTGGGAGGTTCAACAGTATATTTAATTAAATAAATACTGTTGAATCTCCCAAAATCGAACTTGCCAAAATCAATAACCTGTCAAATTTGATAAAAAATTATCTACCAAGTTAGTATCTGATATATAATCTAATAGTTTATAATGTTTTTAAATCTGATAACCTCTTGATACTAATACAAAACCTGTCTACTATGCATATTGGTTTTGAGAGATTAAATAGTAATTTATAATAAATCAGATGTATATAGATATATTAATTATTCATTTATAGCTATTATCTGTATAAAGAACTGACCTTACTAACAAGGCTTATTATCCAACCCATATACAAACCATCTCAACTTTATCTATTTCATATTATTAGAGCAATGAATAAGGTTTGTAACAATTTTTTGATAATTTTATTACATCTAACTTATAACTATGTACTAAGATCACTTGGTGGCAAATAAGTCCTATATGCAACAGCTTTTTTAGCTATACATTATATGCCAAGTAAGTTTTGTAACAGAATTTTTTTATAGTAACATGATAGAAATTATAATTTCAACACAAATTAACTTGACCTTTGTTTATATATTGAGTTCAATAGGATAATAAGCATGTTTTGCAACAAAATTTTAAAGTAATTAATGTTTAAATTATAAAATTTCTATACAAACTAGCATAATTTTGATCACTATGATAATGTTAGCAAATTATATAGTAGAATTTTTTATAGTAATCCATGATATAAATTGCAATAATCCTAATTTGATTTATTGCAGTTTGCAAATTGATGTACTTTTTAGTCAAATATTCATCTTAAATTTATATTCCTGTAACAAAGATACATGCAAAATACTAGTATTCTTTATACATGCAATATAAATAAATTTAATAATTTAATAATATTACTTTTGACTCATTTCTAAGTCTCATTTTGGAAAAAATTGCCAAAAAAAGCAGATTATATCCCCAGAAATTTTTGCCCTGGTTTGTAACAAATTTTTACAATAAGTTATGAAAGAACAGTGACTTAATTTCAATATATATAGTATATTAGCGCATTAGTAATACAAACTAACTTAATAGTAAATCAAATAGAAATTATGACAATTTAATACAATCTAACTTATAGTTAGCTAGTATGAAATTAAAAAAAATAATAATGAATCTTTAAATATAGGGTTTTAAAATTCATCTAAGAATACCTGAACTTTGTTACTTTTGATGAATAAGCTTGAGTAAATTAATTTTTAGCAATCATAAGAAAAATTTTTAATTTATAAGAATACATCTACTGTACTGCATTAGGTAGTTACAAAAAAAAACTTACACTAATTTGCTATAGAACTACTACACTAAATTTTATCCTAATATTTTGATACACAAAAATTAATTTTATTTCGCATAGCTCACTGCTTTTGCCCGACGAGTTTCCTGTCAAAAATTTGCAATAGCACAAGCATTACTGAAAAAAGTGTCTTCCCAAGGATGTATGAAATACTATCTCCACACCACAAGTTCCAAAAAAAAAAAATAAAACATTTCAAAGTTAACGTTATAAGTATCTTTTCAGTTTTACAGTTAAAAAGAGAAACAAAATTTTCATAAAATTAAATGTGATTTCTCAGATAAATAAAAAATGCACTTAAATATTTATCATACTAGTTGCATAAGTAAAAATTTTTTATTCGATACTTCATTAATTCAAAAAAAAATAATTAATTAATTAAATAAATAAAAATCAAAACAAATAATTAATTAATTAAACAAAATAAAAATCAAAAAAATAATTAATTAATTAAATAAATAAAATCAAAAAAAAAAATTAAAAAATATGCTTAAATATTTATTGTCATATGTAAGGATAGGAATCATATACAGTAGTCATTAGTGACTATTATCGACTAATCGACAAAATTTTTTCATAGTCAGTTGATCAATTAGTCGATTAGTCAATTAGTCGATTAGTCGACTAATCGAACTAATCAATTAGTTGATTAGTCTATGTCGACTAGTCGATTAGTCGACTAGTCGACTAATCGATTAGTTGATTAATCGATTAGTCAATTTTTAGTCAGTCGATGACTAACAGTTTTAGTCGACTGACTAATTGACTAAAAATTTTTAACCGATTCCTATCAAGTCATATGTGTATTAGTTGTTCAAATGAAAATTTCATATTTCTTTTATCGACACTTCATTGAGCACACTAGCTTTCTACTAACTAATTTCGAAGTACAGCAAATGTAGCCAACTTTAAAGATTATTATAATGAACATCGGTTCTATATAAGAGGTTGACATATTATGACTTTTCCCTGCTTTAACTGAAAATATAAATATGAATTGTCTTAAAATAAGTGTGTTTAATTAATTACCCTGTTAAAAAATTTTCCGAATTTTCCGTTATTTCTCCATAGTTTTTGTGAAAACTCCGTGAATCTGCAACATGACCGACAAAATCTGGACAAATTTAAGGTTATAAATTCCATGTATATGTAACATTTATGGAAAGAACATGGAATGTAAAACACAGATCGACTTTTTTATATGGTTAATAAATCAACACAGTATAATAGATACTTTAATATTAGAGAAAAATTTATTCAATACTTAATGATTGTTGTCGCGCAATTTTAATTATTGTATTTATTAAGAATTTGAAGAATTGCTAGAAAGCGAACTCTCAAAATGTTATATCGTAAAGAGTTGCTAAGTTCAAGAGAATTGCCAAGCGTTAATATTAAAAAGTGAAAAATAATATTTAGAAAAGTTACAATTACGAAACAATTGTTCAATGACTACATTATCAGTCATCTGATCAGTGATTTACCAATGAAAAATGAGATTTGCATTCGACCAATGGTAACTTGGGGAGAAATTAGTAAACCCTCGAAAATAGAAGTAAAATGTATAAGGTGTTAATAATAGAACACGATGAGTGCTCTTTACTACTTTGTAAAAATCAGCAGCAATTTTCAACTTTCAATAAGGAGAACGAGGAGTATACAAAACGAGCAACCTCTGTTTAGAAAATATGTTACTCGTAAAAGAAAATTTCATATAATGTACTTATCATAAGGAATATAGGCCGATTTTGATGGCGATACTATGTGGGCTTATTAAAATTCCCGATTCCCAGATTCCCGTATAGTATGATTTTTTTTTTTTTTTACAAATTATCACTAGAAACGATTGATTCACTTTGAATTAGATCATTCATTTGATTGATCAAATAATAAAAATTATTGGTTTTTTTTTAATTACAGTATACTTTCATAAATTTTGAACGAGTCTTATTATTAATACTCTAGTTATTTTCATTCTTCAAAACTATTTTATATTTCTACAGATTAATCCTAATTAACTATTTAATTAACTAGCTGTTATTGAGATATCTTCTCTCAAAGAATGAAAACATGCATACTATTAAATTTAAGAATTACTGATACATAGGTTCGCATTTTGCAGTATAGTGAAAAGGGCAGTAAAATCATATTTCGATATTTATAAACTTTTACTGACAGGATTTTAAACTTTTCAGAACTTTGTACCATTTATGATTCTGATATTTTAGAAATTCGTTGGGAACATAAATGGACTTGAACCAAGCCCATATCATTAAATCTGATTCTGTGTAACTTATGATATGCCTCAACCTAACTTGTCATATGCTCATCCAATCCTGGACGTAGCAACTGATCAAAGGCTGTGTGCTTAACGTTTTGTTGCTAAGGTTTATGTAGATATATTGATAAAAAATAATTATAATACATAAATGAACAAAAATATTTATAAATTAAATTTATATATAATATATTATTCTAGATATATTGATATTTATTAAAGTTGGATTGAAAAAGAGATATTATTGAGAAGAATGGGCCTTTACAACATGAAATATACGCAAAAAAATAAATGATTTTAGAATAATAAATTCGATCTTTAATTCTATTTCAATACCGCACATATTTATAGTTAATATAGATCATATTTATTTGAGTTCTCAGATTGATTTAGTTAATTTTATATGATGAATGTAGATGGATTTGGAAGCTAGAAATTGACTCATAGTTATTTTTTATTTGTAAAAATGTTTTCAATATTATTTAATGGAATTATCGCATGTTTGATTTTATAGTTATGGTGATGTATTTTTAATCAAAATTTGCAGATAGCCGTTCAACAATATAATTAACCGATATTGTCTGAATGTGTAATTGTAGAATATGATTCTTAGTCAAAATTGCAATATATTATTTTTATTATTTTGATTTGATATGAGCTTTGATACACAATATACCGGTTTCTTTATTTATTTTGTAATCCAAGTTTGTAAAGACCAAATTTTTATTGCTGTCATTGTTTTTAACATTTACATCAAGCTTATAGTTGTTAGATGAAACCTTGAGGTTTCGCGCTGACGAAATGCGAAACCTAGTTTCATCTTTCGTCAACTAAAATGTTGAATGACGAAATGACAAAACTGACGAAATGTGACGAAACTGACGAAAGGTGACAAAACTAGCGAAAGGTTACGAAACTATCGAAAGGTGACGAAACTATCGAAAGGTGACGAAACTGACGAAAGGTGACGAAAATGACAAAACTGTAAAGGGTAAAAAAAAACAATAAAAGACGAAGAAACAAATTACATAATAAACAAGTTTAAATAAAAGCTCTATTGGCTCTAGGGTTGATAGTGCGATACATAATATGTAAATTGATAATACAGTAGAACAAGTATAACTTGCACATATAACAAATTTAAGGCTTACCGGTAAATAGTTTTATGCTAGTTGAGGAAATTTAACATATGGGATCTTTGCTAGGAAAATCAACCCCCCTAGCATAACCACCACGATCAGTTACGTAATCGCTGATCTGAGATACTTAGCCATATCTCGTAACACAACATATAAAAATTATTATCATTATTATTATTAAATTTTTTATAATTTTTTATTGCGGCAAGAAAAGTGTTTATCGTTATTCAAAATTTCTTCGGTAAACAATTATTACCTAACTTTACATAAATTTTTATTGCATCAAGAAAAAGTGTTTATTTGATAAATTATTATTACCTAACTTATATACTATATCATAAATGTTTATGAATTAAGTTTACTAATAAAAAAGTATTTTATTTTCATGTGTTCCAGGTTCTTGAGATTTTTTGCTTAGTTCAGATTCTTTATGCCGTCTATTATCTTTTGAATTGGCATGAAATTAATCAATATTTTTTGACTATTTTTTTGGTTGCGGAAGGCTATAAGACTTTTTATGAAGGTCAAGCACCTATATCAGAATAGTGTCAATATCATATTTAGATATTTTTATACTGTATAATTTAATTTGATAAAAACAATAAATAGGTTATACTTTATAAAGAATTTTTTTGTATTGATCTATAATTCTAATTATATTATATATAAAATAATTTAATATAAATATAAAAAAATAGTTTTTTAAAAATATTAAAATTTACTTACTAATCATCACCATCCATTAATAAATCTTCTGGGTTCCAATCATAATCTTCTGGCTCAAAATTTTGATTTTTTTCATTATTTTCTATAGTTTCATCATTTTCTGATAAATAATCATTATCACTATCATTATCATCAGGAAATTTTTCTAAATCATCAATAAAAATTTGATCATCTAAATCTAACCCTTTTTCTAAAAATAAAATCAAATTCTCTTTAGTATTTATATTACTTTCAGATAAAGAATCTAAATCTAAATTTGATTCTAAATCATCATTAAGTAATAATTTTTCTTTATCAAATCCTTCTTTTTTTAAAGTTTTTTCAAATGTTTTAATATTTGTTTGCTTTAATATTTTTAATAATTCTTCTTCAGTCATTTCATTAGCAAAATATGAAAGTTCTTTTTTAGCATTAGAATTATAAAAAGTACATAATTTTGCTATAGTTTCTAATTTTTCAGTACCAAGTTGAATACGTTTGTTTCCAGTTAGCCAAGTAAGTAAAGAAAAATTCTTTCACAAGATGCACTATTAGGAGTAATAGCTAAAATTTTTAATGCTATTTCTTGTAAATAAGTTGGTTCAGGTTCTAAAGAATTCCACCATAATAATGGAGTATCATGTCCTTGAGTATATGATACATCATAAGGATATTTATTTTCTTTATATAAACGAAGATGGGCTGCTATAATATCACCACTAGTACGATTATTATTTAATTTTTGCCATATTGTGCCAACTATTAAAATTATTCTAGAAAATTGTCCTTTTTTAAATCCAAGATCTAAATTATAAAATTAATAAAATGAAAATAATTTAAAATAATTTATATTTAAAATATACTTACTTCGAAAATTTGGTGTTAAAAAATATCCTAAAAGATATAAATCATCATCAAATTCTTTAAATCTTTTATTTATAATATTAAAACAATATCTACGAAATTCAGCTTGTTGATAAATTGGTAATTTTTTAATTGCTGCAGCAGATTTTGCTAAGCTTAAATAACAATCACCAAGAGTTGCACAATTGCTTTCTAATAATAAAATTGATTTTTTTAAAGGTAATAAAACAAAATTTAATATTTTTAAATTATTAAAAAAAGTATATCGATTAATTATATTATTAATTTGCTCATTTGTTAAAATATTATCTTCAACAATCTAAAATAAATAAAAAATAATTATATTAATATTTAAAAAATCAATTATAATATAATTATATAATAAATATAGAGAATTAATATTTTATACTCTTTTTTGATAATACCACACCCGTGTAAATCATTTTAATTTTTTGATTTTATTAACTTTAATTAAAGATATTTTAATATCTACCTGATTAAACTAGATTAATTTTTTTTTTGACTTCTATGGCATTTTATAATTAAAATAAAAAAAGTTGATCAAATTTGGTTAGTTTGTTGCTAAGATATCTTTGATCAATGTTTGTAAACAATTTTTACCTTAGCTTATATTTAATAGACATTTAGAATTTTACAAAAACTTTGATTGAAGATATCTCTGTATCTATTTAATTAAATTTGATCAACTTTTTTTTAAAAAAAGTTTACAGCTTTCTATAATTAAAATAAAAAAAAGATGATCGAATTTGGTCAAATGGGTGCTGAGATATCTTCAATCAAAGTTTATAAAAAATTTTTGCTACAGCTTATATTTAATAGATATTTAGAATTTTACAAAACTTTACTAAATTTGATCAACTTTTTTTTATTAAATTTTATAGCTTTCTATAATTGAAATAAAAAAAGTTGATCAAATTTGGTTAGATAAGTACTGAGATATCTTCAATTAAAGTTTGTAAATAATTTTTGTTATAGCTTATATTTGAGAATTTTATAAAAACTTTAATCAAAGATATCTTAGCACTCACCTAATAAAATTCAATCAACTTTTTTTTCTTTAAATTCTATAGCTTTCTATAATTAAAATTAAAAAAATTAATCAAATTTGGTTAGGTAAGTACCAAAATATCTTCAATTAATTGTATAAAAATTAATAATTTATATGGGTATAGCATTATCAAAAAAGAGTATAAAAATATTAATTCCCTATATTAATAATAAATTACCTTTTTTAAAACTTTTTCTAAATGTATTACACTTTCAACTGTATCATTTGCAGTAGTCCATCTAGTTTTTGAATAGTTTTTAAGACCTCCTCCATCAATTTTATATTGTTCTATTAATGATCTAATTTCTGCACCTTTAATTTATAAATAAATAAATTTTATATTTAATAAATTATTTAAATAATAAAATTATAATACATACCTGCTTGATGTGAAGATTTAAAAAAATTATATAATATATTACATTTTTTAATTAATTTATCAGCCCACTCATTTTTTAAAATATCTTGTGCAACTAGATTTATTGCATGTGCAATACATCTAATACTAAAAATATGTGGATATTGTGCAGTAACCATATTTCGAGCAAGTTTAATATTAGCTCCATTATCACTAACAATAGCTGCAAAATGTTCTGCACCAATTGAATCTAAAACATCTTCAATTTTACTAGCTAAAAATTTTGCAGTATGAGATTCATTTGAAAAATCACAAAGTTTATATAAATATTCTTTACGCTCTGGTGTAATAATAATAAAATTCCAATAAGAATAATTTTTTTTACTGCTCCATCCATCTAATGCTAAATTAAAAATTTATAAACTATTATATTATTTATTTATAAAAATTAATAGTTAATATTAAATTATATAAACATAATTACCTAATGTTAAATTTGAATATTGTTTAAAAATTTTATCCATTTTTTGATTAACTATTGCTAATTGTTGCTCTAATAAATTATTAGATAAAAGTTGTCGTGTAGGTGGTTCATATGATAAATTCATTTCTTTTAAAGCTTCAATAAAAAAAGGATTTTCAATAACTCGCCATGATATTCCACATATAGTAAAAGCTTTAGACCAAGCAAGATGAATTCTTTTAATTTTTTGATTATCTAATTTTGTTAAGCTAACATATTGATCAAGTGGTCCTTGAATATTAATCTTTCTTTTTTTACTAGAATCCCCTTGCTCAGAATTATTAGAAAGAATTTTTGTAAGAAATTGACGAACTATTATTGAATCAGCTTTTTGACAGTGATTAGCTAAATGATTTTCTAATTCACTAGGTTCACCACGATTCCAAGTTACTCCACATAAATTACATGTTGCTTCATATTTTCCTTTTCCAACTTGTTTTCCTTTTGTAAAATAACTCCAAACAGGACCTTCTGGACGACCAATATTTTTAACTACTTTTTTACCTTTATCTATATTTGAAGTTGATACAATACTAACTTCCTCATCAGAACTCATTTTATAAAAATCTAAAATAATAATTTTTATAAGTTAATAATATAACTATTTTAAATATAAAATAAAAAATTATATAATGATTTTGCTTAAACAAATACTAAAATTCAAAGTATTTGTATAAACTCAAATTATAAAATAAAATATATTCACTCTCAAGATATATAACTTACTAGTTTATTGATTTCTACTGTAGTTTGAACACAATATAGATATGGAGCTATCTTATATAAACTTAATATTGATGTACTGCATGCATATATTAATACCAATTAATAATACTTAATATAAATTTCAGAAAGCTAAACTTGATAGGACAATATTTATAAGATATTGGTTATGCAACGATTAATATTATGAAATTTATTTTGCCGAAGCAAATAGTTGGCTGATATGTGCTATGCAATGCCACATTTTAGCCAACATTTGTTCTAGCAAACCAAATTTTATAATATTCATCGCATGATCCAATATTGATGTTATTGTGCAATTATAATTAAGATTAACAAGTCATTGTTGGTTAACTGAATTTTAATTCAAGATTGTTGTGCTTATGTACTGTAATAACATACTAAAAAATAACAAGAAAAACATCTATGATCATAAAAGCTTGCACAATAACATAAATTCTTATGTTCAATTTTAACCTATACAATAAGATTAAATTACTTACGTACCAAATTTTAAAGTTATAATTTGAACTAGGCGCTTGAGTTGTTTAAGTAAGTTTAAAATGAATGTTATAAGCTTAAAACATGTATTGTATATTATAATTTGAATTAAGAGGTTAAACTTTATTGCCGTGTCTTAAAATTTTTTGGAGAAAAATTTTTTGAATCTACTAAATTCATTAAAATATATTTATATTTATATATTTATATTTATTTATTTAAATATTTGAGAAAAATTAATGGCTTGTTTGCCTATTTATGATTCTTGTAATGGCTTTTTAAAAACTAAATATGCAAAGCCGGGTCAAGCCAATAAACATCTTCAGCATTAAATAAAAATAAAAAGCCTAATATACGTACAAGTCAATAAAATAACCATTTTCAGCCATTAAATATAAATAAAAAGCCTTAAGTCTTATTAATAATTTATCAGCAGCCTAAATATCTAAAATTATTGAGCTAAATTTATTGTTTTTATGATAATCTAATTTCGTTGTAAACACGCTTTTAGAAATAACGTTTTTAATGATAGTACTAGTGATTCATTATCATTATTACCATAAATCTGGGATCTTTTTTTAGCGGGAGTAATTCAGTTTTTTTTTTTTTTTTTTTTTTTTAGGGGGAGCAAATCAGGTTTTTTTTATTGGCTTGGGTTTCGTCATTTTGAATTTGGGTTTCGTCTTTCGTCAGCAGGATTTGAGGTTTCGTCTTTCGTCAAGAGTTTCGTCATTTGAGGTTTAGGTTTCGTCTTTCGTCATCAAGCACAAAAGGTTTCGTCTAACAACTATAATCAAGCTTATCAATTGGTGTGCTCAATAAATTCCAGTTATCAATGTTTTTTATATTGTCGTTATAAGTTTATCAGTGTTTTTATGCTTATGTTTATGTCACAATGGCTTGATTGTTTATCAATGTTCTTAAGTTATATGCAATGTTTAAAATTCGATGTTCTCAGTGTTCTCAGAGAACATTACGCAATTTTTAAGACCACAAATTATTAAAATATGTTCTTTATATGAGAACATCTAATAATTTTTTTTAATATATTAAAGAAATTTTAATTGTTCTATATAAAGAATATTTAAACCTTTTCGAGAACATTAAAAACATAAAACCAAATTTGAATTTTAAACACTGGTTGTAAGTACTTGATAGTGGCTAAAGCACAAATTTATGAGTTTGTAAATATAAGAGTTGATAAAATAATTATATATTGTACGTATAAAAAATCTATTTACTGTCAATTACCTTCCCTACTATTCTTACTACTGTACATTGCTTTTTTATGTAGCATTAAGTCAGAAATAATAAGTTGATTGCATTAACTAATAAATTTCTTCCATATACTGTATTTATATACTGTATTTTATCTAGTTTTTTTCGAAATTTACTGTTTTATATTAGGGGCCGTGCTAGCCACATCCAAACCAGTTCCAATAAATACTAATTAAACACATTTTTAGTATGAAATGCGCATATTTATTGCTTATTATTTGTTTGTATATACTTCTAAAAAAAAAACCAATTATTTGAATGATAGTTATTCGAATTCTATATAAAACTTTGAGGTTTATTTTGAAAA
Source organism: Gigaspora rosea (assembly GCA_003550325.1). Taxonomy (NCBI): domain Eukaryota; kingdom Fungi; phylum Glomeromycota; class Glomeromycetes; order Diversisporales; family Gigasporaceae; genus Gigaspora; species Gigaspora rosea. The sequence continues at coordinate 209,695 of QKWP01000029.1, forward strand.
AATTCATCATTTCCATTTTTCAAAATCGAAACAAAATTCAAAATATTCATCATCATTTATTCTGATAAACATCATCGTATTCTTAATAAATAAATCAATTGATATTAGTCATGGATCCAATTCAAGGATTAAATAATAAAATTGATAAATTGAAGGATAAATTGAAGGATAAAGCAGATGAAAAAGAGCTTGAGGGCTTAAAACATATGATATATGAAACAATAGTTGGTGATGAAATATTTGAAATACCTAATGAAGGTTTTGAGGATTTGAAAAAAAAGCATCTAAAAGATGAAAAAGATGAAAACATTAAGAAATTTAAACGAAAATATGAAATATTTGAGGAACAACTTGAAAAATTGAACAAGCGTGAAATAACTGTTGAACCTACCGATTTGATCCCAAAATACGAAATATCTAATAAAGAATTTATGGAATTTAAAAAAAATAAAAAGATGACTGAAATTGAAGCTGCTGCATTTAAACAAATGTATGGAAAAGTTGAGAATCCTGAATTTAAGAAATTGGAACGAAAGAATGAAATTAAAAAACTAGATAAGGCACTTAAAGATTGGAAAAAAATCAAGTATAAGGCCTATAAGCGTGCAATCATTTGTCTAATTATTAGTTCTGTAGCATTTGTAATTAGTATTTTTCTTTTAATTTCATACAATAGTGTTGTTAAGTCTGGTATAACTGATATCATTACAGCAATTTATGGAGTAGGAAGCTTTAGCACTCTGGTTTCAAATTTAGTAACTCTTCGTAGTCTTTATGTTGAAAAAAAATCGGACAAATCAGATGATAAGGAAGAGGAAATGGAAATTTCTGATAATGTTATTCAAAATTCTTTAAAAAATAATCCTGGTAGTCTTTACCGAAAGATAGATTTTGTGGAAGCGATTCAAGCTAATGTACATTCTTTATTGACTTTTCAGACTATACTTTCTATTATAATGTCTGTTATTTTATTTATTACGTCTATTATTACAATTTTATTCTGGTTTTATGGTTCTGATCATTTTCTGACTGCAAATTTTGTTCTCATTGGGTTATCTATAATTGGCGTATATGAGTCCACCGGTTTCGTGGTTTACATCAGTTTAATTATTCAGTCACAGGTTGCGAGAGTGAAAAAGAAGTTAATAAAAAAGTATAGGAAAAAAAAATATATGGATAAGAACAAGGATGCAAAAGAACAAGAAGATAGGAATAAAGATGCAGAGAAAGAATCATGGTGTAGTAATCTTTTTCCATGTTTTAGGAAAAAAGATAAAGGAAAGTTCGAAAGAAGTGATAGGGTATCAGACTTTGAGTTAACGACCGCTATAATGTCTTCTGCAGGCTTAGATGAATATGAAAATGATCCTTCTATCTATATTGATAACTTTAGAGATATAAAGAACGAAATTCAGGAAAAAGATGTTTACTTTTGTGAAACAATCTCTTTGAAACACTTTTATCCAAGTATGGAGAAGAATATAGCTGAGCAGATTGAATTGTTTATCTTTATGATTTTTTTCCCTGTAGGTTTTTTCTTCGGTATAATATTCTATAATGAACATAAAAGAAGGTGTGAAGTAAAAAGAATTGATATAGATGATATTGAGATGTATATTATTGATAATAATATTATGGGTGGGCAAATATATGATCCAGCTATGCCATTATTGATTCATAATAATACCGTTTGAAATTATAATTTCATTACTGATTTTAAACAGTTTAAAATATAATTTCATTTAACGTTCCTTTATGGAGTTTAAGTGCAATGGTGGAAGGGAGTCAATTTAAACAAACACTAAAATATGTTACGATAAAAAAATAAACCTATTCTTATTGGTCGGCTCACAAGCACATGACTTATTGAACTGGATGTTCTGATTGGCAGCTCGTTTAATTCTATAGGGAAGGCCCTTGGAGGTGGAGAAGGAGAATGTTAACCGAAATTGTAATTCAAACTACCTAAATAAAATGATGTATATTAAAAAATTTCTTAAAATAATTTGTATTTTAAATCACCTTAACATATTATAAATATTAAAAAATTTCTTAAAATTATTTTATTTTAAATCACCTTAACATATTATAAATATTAAAAAAAAAAGAATAACAAAATAAATAAAACTATCTTACTTATAATGGGCGTTCTCAAGCATCTTCATGAATCATTTCCTAGTGATCGAAATAGTGCACAATTATTATACCATTATTTTGCTATTTTTCTACATCAGATAAATTTAACGGTATGAACAGATGTATTATTGATTTACTCAAGTATCAACGTTACTTTGATTTGCTAATAATTATATAACGACAATCAATTGTAATGAATTGCTATGAATTGCTTTGACAGGTCAAAGTAAAGATCTCAATCAATACTGCAATATTTGATCATTTTTAAATATAAGAAAAAATTAAAAAACATTGGCTCAGCTATCTATATTGTTTATTTGCAAATTTTCATATTACAATAATCAATAAAATTTAAGGGTAATAATACGTACTACTGTAGTATAAAATTTGTTAGCCAATGATATCTAACAAATTAGGATATACGATTTTCACAGAAAATTTGTTACCACGGTAAAATCAAATAGCTGACTTTATTTGATTGTTTGATGGCCACGGATACGAATTGCCCAAGTCGATACAAAAAAAAAAATCGAATCTATAAACTCTCAAAGTAATTCGGTATTCCACGAAGTAATTCGGAAGTTAGATGAGAGATATGTTTGGACATCTAAGTTTAGCCTAAGGTGCAATAGATAAATTAAACACTGGTCTTTTATTTGTGAAAGTTTATTCTTCATAATCCAGACTAACAAGAAACATGACTATATTGTAGGCTAATAATATGAATTTGTGAGTTATATGGTTTATAGATTTTCTGAATTGGGAGAAGAGTAACTGTATAACGATTATTCAATAAAATTAAAAATCAGATTGATCTTAGAGCAAGCGTTAAAAGTTGTTTCTGATTTTATTTGTTTTTTTTTTTACAAATAGTATAGAATGGGTTTAGATATTATTGTATTTTTTGGTTTATTTCTTTTTTTTTTTTTTTATTCGTAGTATGTTAGGGTTTTTTAATAAAATATTAATTAGAATTTTGTTCGTAGCAAGATTATATATTTGGATTTAAAATTATATGGTAAAGACTCCTGCTAGCATTAATTTGATTATTTTTATGCATTTGCTTTTTTATTTTTTATTTTTTTTCATAACGATTTAGTTCAATTTTAAATTTCGGATGATTTATAAATACTGGCCAATCACAATGAAAGACCGCTATGTTGGTGGTCGTCATCACGTGCATTATGATCGATTAATCAACCGTGGTTATTGTGCTACATTTTACGCATTATTACTTCATCCCTCTTTATTTTTAACAAACCTTTATTATTTTCTCACTTTTTCCCATTATATCGTTTTCACAGTCATTTGTTGCTTATTACTTCATAATTTGCTATTCGTTCACAAGTTATTTTATTTTTATTGCGGTATTGTGGGATGATAATATTTAAGAGAATGGTTTTCGCCAGAGGGAAATTCTTGTAAAAAAAAAAAAATACAGTTCTAATAGCTTCGTTGCCCTCCCTATAGAAATTACACTCTTTTAACATCCTAATTATCACGGCTTATAACTAAACACAACAACGATTTTCATAAGTTTTTCCACGAACCGTGACAGTGGCCAATAAAATAAAACTCCATCATGCTAAGATCGTGTTATATGACTTTAATATTTGATGTAATATAAGCCCATCTCTCATGTGAACAAGTTCACTTTTCTCCAAGCGCTTTACTCTTGAAATCTCAATATCTAAAAAAAATGTCAGCTATTTTGTCAGTAACTGTTTTACTTTAGTGCATTTTAAGATTTCAACGAAACTCCTGAATATGAGATTATAAAAGATTAATTTTAAAGTTAATTTTTTAGCACTCTTCTTTAAGCTAAAAATGATATTTTTTACGATTTGTTGTCTGCGTAATTTTACGTTCTCAAAAAGTACTTCAAGTGTATAAATAAGCTACTCGAGCAATTGATTTACACTAGCCAATAAGACGAAATATGTTTATGTTTCTGATATATGTTATTCATGTTACGACTGAACTACCCACGCCGTTTCGTCTTTCACATGCGCAAACGTGCCATTGGGGTGCTCGGTGCACTATGTAAAACAAAACTATATGTGGTATCAAATAATAATCAATCATCGACATTTTTATGACTCATAAAGATCTATGCTTCTCCAGGTTTAATTAGATGTACAGCTTTAACGACACAAAATCACAAAGTGAAATTTCAAGAAAATTAATAATAAGATGAACTAAACTATAGAACGAAATTTGTATTTTGACCAATCAAACTTATAAATTTATTTAAAAACTTTCCCAACCATCCAAATAAAACTGCAAATTAAAATATTTTTAGAAACAATAAATTTTACTATATGTAATGTAAAAAAAAGACTCTATAACTTCGTTGTCATAAAGAGCGTGAATCGATTTGTATTGAAGTTTTTGAGGGAAAAAAACGAATACATCCTGTGCATCTAAAAAAATTTGGCACATTTTTATATATAAAATGTTTCGATTAGTTATCAGGGAAAAACATTTAAAATCTGTCTCATTAGAATTTATATGGTACCATATTAACTGTTCTTCCAGTTTCCCGCCTACGCAGCGTCTTTCATTATTGTTTCGATATACTATTAAATCAAAACCATATATGGTATCATATGGAAATTTAATGTCGAAGATTTTTCGTGTTATATGATCTTCAATGACTTTTAATTAGATGTACGGTCTTTACGACCAAAAATTAATGATTTCAATTTTTAAATTGATCAATATAAAGTTCCAATAAACAAAGTTAAAGAACGAAATATATAATTTAATTAAAAAAAATTAACAATTTTTTCAAGCGATCCAAGTAGCAAGTGCAAGTTAAAATGGTTAGGAAAAATGATGTTTTCCACATATATTGTAAAAATCAATTCTATAACTTTGTATGATGGTAACGAAGAATCAAGACTTTGATTAAAAAAAGGATGTAACTGTGCATCTAAAAATATTTAACAATTTTTTTATATAAGAAAATACCTCTACATAATTTATCAATCGAAGATCTTAAAAATGTCAATTATCAAAAAATACATTTTTGATTTACTTAGTATGGCATTGACTGTAAGAGTATATGCAACACCTAGTCACTGTGCTTATAAAAAGGTAATATCTTCTCACTTGAGATTTTATTCACATAGTCGAGATAATTAATCAAGCAATTAAAACCATTCAAACATAAACATAGTCAAAACGTTTATTAAAAATAAAATAATGCATTAATTTACGACATCCTTCATCAATTGTGCTTATTTTGGAAACGATCCAAAGCATTTTAACTGAAGATATAAAATATTTTTATTTTGATTTTGCATGATTATTTATTCTTTGGCGCAAAACCAATTTAGCGACCCAAAAATTGAAGAAATACTGGCTCTTAATAATTACGCACGTATCACGTTAATAGAATATGTTTATCATCATAACTGAAAATGAAAGGATAGAAAGAAAGGGACACTTTAAGAACAAGTACCCAGTGATAATCACGAATGATCACCCTCGATTTTATCACTCGATTAATTTGATTGGCCAGAAATGTAAACCAACCAGGTGATCCTTAGGGTAAGGGTAAAATTACTAAAAAATAGTAACCCTAATTCTATAGAACCTCCTAGAATTAAGGTTACTATTTTTAGTAATTTCACCCTTATCCTAGGGAATCGAGGGCGATCATTCGTGATTATCACTGGGGTACTTGTTCTTAAATCTTCCTGAAAGAAATATATTGAATCTTAGTAACAGCATAAATAGAATACATGAAACATCCTAAATTGAAAACATCCCAAACTAAAAACGAAAGAATCGAAAGAACTTTAAGGAATTTTACTAATAGCGTTAATAAAACATCCCAAATTGAAAATGAAACAATCAAAAGAACTATAACGAATCTAGTAATAACGTTAATAGAATTTCAATCTGAAAGTGAAAGAATCGAAAGAGCTATGGACTTAGTGGTAAACTAATGAAATACGCGAAACTATATGTATCAAGGTATATCATGTGATTTTAATCAGATATAAACTAATTTTCAATATTATTTAATAATAACAGTTTTAATTCCGTTTTCAATCACAAATGGTGCAAATAAGGACAATATATAATAATAATACAATACTTTGGGACGTATTTGGTTCACTCTCTGATCAGAGGATAATAAAGGAAAGTCGTTCTCAATTCAATGTTTAATGAAATAGTCTCAATGATTAATATATCCAAAACCACCGTGTATAATTTTAATTATCGACAAATCCACGAGAAACTACAGCGAATGAAATTAGGAGATGGTCAATGGAGAGGTAATAAGAAATAATTTAAACTATCTTTACCCATTTTTATGAATTTCTGAATATTCAGTAAGACATAGGAATATGAATTGTATGAATTGATCGATTTTACAATATGCGTGATTATTATCTAAGTATATTAAGTATATAATACAAATGGGTCACTGGGACATTAAAACTTCATCTAAGTATGAATAATAATGTTTCCATTGAATCAACATAACCAAAGTCCTAAATAAGATTTCATTAATAATTTATTTTATAATTATATCAATTAATAAATGAAAATTTCTAAATTTACACACGTGTTTATTAACGAAAGAATTAAACCCCTTGCTTATAATTAGTTATAATTAGGGTAAGAGTGAGGTTTGGGATTGGGGCGAGCATAGTTTATACCAAAAATTTGCAAGGAATTTTTTTTTTGTTAGAAGCCAAAAGGTGGTTCATAATCGAAATTTTGAGAAATAACAGTACCCCGTGTGTACACACTAGTGTACAAATAGTAATTCTCTTAATAAATATGATTTATGAGTATATTATGAATAGTAAATATTAATGGCTATCCGTTTCACATTTGTACTAAATTTAGTACAATATAAAAAAATATTTTTTGAGCCATCTATTTAATAAATTTTATTCAAACTTTACTCAAATAAATTTTGATATAAGACTAAAATTTGTGTACAATTTGAATTATATTTATTAATAAAAATTTTTTATAAATTAGTTTTAAAACTATTGTTTTTTTTTGAAATTTTCTGTACTTAATTTAGTACAGTAATAAAAATTAATTTTGCTAAAAATTTTTGATAAAATTGTAAAAATATAAAATTTTTAGATTATATTGGTTCTAATTTAATTGTAAAAAAATTATTTTATTTAAAAAATAATTTTTTAAAATACTTTATATAAGCCTGTTTTATGGTAATACAAGTCTAAATATAGTTAGTCTATTTCTATATTGTATAGTAAATCATATGTTTTTATTATAAAAAAATTGCTAAACTTAAATTTCTTATAACTTTTTATCTACTGATCCAATTTTAATGATTTTACTACTATTAAAATCAGAAAAGCTAGCTCTACAACATATTAAAATTTGAAAGAAATTTAATCAAAAATTTTACTATTTATTTTTTTTTTTAAAAAATTTGACTAAAACTTTAATATTAAAAAAATATCTAAATAATTTTATTATTTCTAATATATTGTATATTAATATAGAGCATTTCTATTTGTACACGGGGTGTTTGAACACTGTACTACACAAATCATATAGAAAAATGCAGCAGTATGCAGATCATTTTTTGTACAACAAACATAAAGAAAAAAAAACAAAAATTAATTGTATCTTTAAAATTTTGTTTAAGAAACAATCTATGAGCTCTAAGAAAAAAAAATTCCTTGTAAAATTTTGGTATAAACTATGCCACCCTGCCCCATCCCAGTTCTTACCCTAACCCTAATATTAATTAAATTATTTTTTATTTTAATAAAAAATCTTTTAATTTATAAAAATTATTATACTCGTGTTCAAACACCCCGTGTACAATTAGTTATTTTCATTAATATAATATATTAAAAATTTTATAATTAATAATTTATTTAATTAAAACTAAGTTTTAGAATTAAATATACTATAGTTTAAATAATAAAAATAAATAAAATATATTTTAGTTAAATTTTTTTAAAACTTAATTATTGAATTTTATATTGAATTATTATATAAATCTTTAAAAATTTATAACTTTTGATCCACTAATCCAATTTAGATAATTTAACTATTAAAATGATTCTCTCAATGAGATAATTATTTTGATAGTTAATTATTTAAATTGGATCTGTGGATCAAAAGTTATAGGCCTTTTATTATTAAAATAAAAAAATAAAAAAAAAAAAGATAAAAAATTAATAAAAAAAAAAAAAAATTTTTTTTATATAATAACTTTAAATAAAATTTTACAGACTTTTTTGTAATTGTTATACCAAGTTACTTGAATAATAGCACAAAGCAACAAGTGATTTTAATTAGTTAACTTTTACAAAAACTAAATTTTTTAGATATTTATTAATTTTTTTAAAAAAATTAAACAAATTTGAATTTTTTAAAAAAATATTAAATCAAAAAATTATAATTCATTTTTTTAAAAAGATGTTTTATATATACTCAGTTATTATATATATTTTTTTGATTGCTTATTAATATGTAAAAATTTGAGCTATTGTATTTAATTAAAGTATATAAAAATGGTATATTATATTTAATAAAATTATCAATATACAAATTTTTTTAAACTTGCAAAATAAAACTTTTGTTGAATTAGCTAACTTTTAAATATACCAAAATAAAGTATAAATATATATTTATATATTATATAAATTTAATTTAAAGTTAATAAGAAAAATTTTTCAAAATTTAAATTTTATAACTGTACTAAATTCAGTATTTTGTACTAAATTAGTACAGCAAACGGATAGCCATTAATGAATTTGAGAAGATTTTTAAAATACTTCGATTAATATAAATCAATAACAATGAGCCAAACAAGGATCCATGAATTTGAGTAATTAATTTATCATTAATAAATAATGCTTATATACTTATTAAGAATATATTGTCAGATTTATGTTCAAAAAGTAATAAATTAAATACCTCTCAATTAAAATTTGTGATTCTAAATTTGACATCATGGCAAATATTTTTTTTCATGAGAGAAATTGTTATTATAAATATTAATTGAATATGAATATCTAAATTTATTTAAATACCCTAATCATCTTATATTGTATATATACAGTTTTCTCATCAACTGAAATTCTAATTATTCACTAAAAAAAATTATTAATTTGCAATAATTTACCGTATACAATAAGTTATTGTACTAATATCATGGACTTTATAAATTAAAATTCAAAAAAGGTGGATTTGTAATCGTGTATGGCCTTGAACAAATTGGATCGCATTAATAAAAATAACTCTATTTTAAATCGAATTATGACACTTAAATTGTTAAATCAAGACTAGCTGCAAATAACTTATAAATATTTGATAATTCAAAGTTAGTAGATTTTGTTACAATTCATTTATTAAGATTTATTAATAAATATTCAAATCTTGAATCCAAAAACTTTTACAATGCCATGGGATGTCAAAGAGATGTAGGCACAAATAATTTTTTAATGAGTTCCTTGTTTTCGTTTTGAGACAATTAATTTATAAACATAAGTCTATAGAGATTTATATTATAGTTTGTGTCATCTTTGTGCAGTTGCAATTCTAAAAATTTTCATTGGTCCTTGTTATAAAAGAGTTGAAATTGCTCCGGTTATTCCAATTGAAATTCAATTGCAATTGTAATATATGCATTTAGAGCAAAATCCAGGTGCAACATTGAGATGATGATAAAAAAAAAGTAAACATTTTTTTAGCTTTTATGTTAGTTTTTTCCTGGATTAGAATATAAGACTGCCAACTTCGTTAATAAATTTATAATCCCTTATATTTGATTAAAATCATTACAATACATTCTTAGTAATTAATAAGGCATATTATTACAAGACTTGCAATTGGAAATGAAATTTCATGCATAAATTTCTAGCCATATAAATATTTCATTTACCATGTCACATGAGCATGAATGTAATGATTCTGCAATAAAAACAGTCAGGCTTATAAATCAAATTTCTGTCAAAATTGACTATAAAACAAGCCAACTCTAAAACTCGGAGAAATAATATGTCTGTATAATAACAAATATCAATTTTATTTGAATAATAGCAAACATTTTGTAAAAGAGAGAATCAAATTTGGATTATGTTGATGTTATTTATCATTTTTTTTTAAAAAAAAAATCCAATAACATCAATATGTTAATCTTTAATAATCTTCAATATATTCGATAGGCTTGCTTGCTAAAGTTGCTAATATATATTGTAATGGTTTTTTAAATGAACCAACAAATAAATAATAAATTTTTAACATAATTTTTTATGATAAATACCTCTAACAGCTGATATTCTTTGAGTGTCGATAATTATGCTTGTATACATAGAATCAGGATGTTTTGGTGAGACAATTGGCAATTCTTTGACTATTTTATCCGCATCTAAGAATTGCTTTTAATTTTATCTGCACCATATGAATTTCCTGTTGTCCATTCTTTAAGCTTATTCCAAATATCGTAAGCAGTAGGACGTTTTTGTGGATCTGAATCCATGCACTGTTTAGCTAATTCGATATAGCAATCCGGAGTTCCAGGAGCAAAATCGGGCCGTAATTCAATACAACAAATCTTTATCGCAAGCTCGTGATCAAATTGATAACCATCAAAGTGCCTTTGTCCAGTTGACATCTCTGACATAATGACTCCAAAACCGTAAATGTCAGCAGCTTCTGTAAGCTTTTGACCTGATAAAACTTCTGGAGCAACATATGGCATAACTCCGTAAATATAACCTCCTAGACCACTATCAACACTCCTTTTAGACAATCCCATATCTGCAATGCAAGATCGCATACCCTTATTAACGTCTTCATCTTGTAAAATATTACCACTATGTAAGTCTGCATGAATATATCCTGCACCATGAATTTTGTATAAATCCCATGCAACATCTTTAAGTAGGTTTAATTTAGTTACCCAGGTAAGATCCTGAAATTTTGTTCTTAAAAATTTATGCAGGCTTCCATTATCTGCATGTCGAAATACCATCAAATATTCGTTTGTTTCAGTGTTTTTGGTTAATCCATATATATTTAGATTACTACCATACAAACTACATTTCACCAGATTTTCAAACTTTGTGAATTTATACAATATTTTAGTCCAAAATTTGTTCTAATAAATTACAGTAGAGTTCCAATCCGGATAACGTTTGTCCGAATAATTATCGGATAGTCGAGTAAATTTCGAATCGGATACTCGGACAACTGATAGTTTATGGATTAACCGGATATCGATCTGTTTATCCGATCTGAATTATCCGGATAATTCGGATACGAATGAACGGATGACAGATTTACCCGGATTGGACCTCTAAATTGCAGCATCAATAAATTATTTAACTTACCTCTTTCAAAAATCGAGAGGACTTTCCTTTGAACCAGGTAAGGTTTTGAGTGCAACAATGCTAGATGGTTTACGTGTTCTTGTATAGTTATCCCAATCATCACTATTAATTTTTCGTATACCATCCAACCAGGTTGCAGAAAATATAGAACCAAATCCTCCTTCGCCAATTTTCTTAATATTATCTAATCTGTCATATGGAATCCATACAACAATAAGTTCGTAAGCATTAGTTCTAAGCTGAAAGCCTTTAATGCAAGCGTCAATCTCCTTATTTCCACTTGTCCATTTTTGCATTGTTATTTCAGGATCACATGTCTGACACCATGCTTTAAAAGTGTTGTATTCATTACAGTGTGTACATTTTCCATAGTCAATATCTCTTTAAATCGTCAATTGCATATTTTTATATTAGTTATCTACGATCTAAGCTTGAACGCAGGTAATTTTATGCTCACCGGCTGATGATCATGGATAATATAAGTAGTAAATATTCATGAATTTAAATAGCCTGTTTTAATAATTATATGAATAAACATATTTAATACTCACTCACTAAATTAATATAAATCAAAAGAAATTAATAGTAAATACTCATGAATTCAAATAGCTTATTTTTAAAACTTAGATTAATAAATGCTCTTTATACTCACAACCTAAAATGAAATTAATTATAAATATTAGTGAATATGAATGGTTTACATTAAATGCTAATATGAATCGATTTTAGTTATACTTACTCACTGAATTAATGCAAACAAAATGAAGTTCAATAGTAAAAATTCATTAACTGTTAACTTGAATTGCATATTTTAAATACTTAAATCAAAAAATGTTCTTGATACTTACTAACTAAATTAATATAAGCAAAATAAAAACCATAGTAAATATTCATGAGCACGAAATGCTTAAATATTCTTATACTTACACTCTAAATGGGCATAAATAAATTGAAATTAAATAGTAAATACGCGTTAATTTGAAATGCTTAATTTAATATTTGGATTATTAAATGTTCTTTATACTCACCGACTAAATTAATGTAATAAATTACAGTAGTAATATTCATGATCTTAATACAGAAATTTATTTTAAATATTTAGATTAATAAATGTTTTTTACTCACCGACTAAATTAATGTGAAGGATATAGTAATATTCATGAATTTGAAGTGCTTATTCTAAACATTTAAATTAGATCTTCCTTATACTCACGCACTAAATTATAAAATAAAATTAAAAGATGAAATAAATAGCTTATTTTAAGTATTTACATATACTTTATTAAGGACCTGCATTTCAGCACATGCCTCATTGGAGTATTCGGTCAACTATGTAAATCATAACTATATGTGGTACCATATAAAATTAACTATTAAGGAATTTTTGAATTTAATGATCAGGAAGTGATTAAAATAGTGACTTGGGTTATTTATCACTTTTTATAGTAAAGAATGACTTGTATGTTTTTAGATGTCTAGAACGAATAGCGTTACTTTTTTCAATTATCTTAATAAATCGATTCTTAAACACCTTTATTTGTATCTAGTATTAAATTTTTGTCCAAAATGAAAATACCTCTCTAAAATACCGGTAGTTTACAACATGAAATAGAATTTTTGTAAAGATTCAACTTGAAATTTAAATATTAATGTTTAAAAAGTTTAAACGTAGCTTTGTTATAAGGGTGTTTAATTAAGAAAAATAAAGCTATTCTCTCTAGATATCTAAAAACATACGAGTCACTCTTTACTATTAAATTATATAAAAAGTGATAAATTATCCCAGTCACTATCTTGATTACTACCTGATCATTAATTTAATTAAAAAAATCCTTAATAATTAATTTTTACATGGTACAACATATAGTATAGATCTACATAGCTGAACACCCCAATGCCTTATGCTTAAAAAAAGTTTATGACTCAAATAGCAAAACCTAAAAATGCTAACACTTATATGCTTAGAAAACGGAGTTCCTGATATAAAAGTTTCTAGAGCCTATATTAATCAGGTCTGGCACTTTTGTAGACAGCACGAAGGTGCAAATCCAAAATATTTGACACTTTGTGTGCTCATAAGTACTTTCATAACTCAATGTAATAGTGCCGACGCAGCATTTATATTTTCAACATGAGCACATGCAGATCCTTGTTCTTATACTCACAATCTAAATTAATATAAATAAAATGTAAATATTCAAGAACTTAAATTATTTTTAATGCTTCTGTAAAGTCCCGAAAATAAGTAATCCTTTAATTTTAATAGATAAAATACTAAAAAATAAAAATATGCAACCTGTTTAAAATTGCTATATATAATAAAATTACCGGTAGAATATAATTTATTAATATGGGTCAATAGTAATTAAGTATTTCAAAGTTACTGAATTTAAATGAATTTAAACAATTTTTTAAAAAAATTTAACGAAATTATGGATTAAAAGGTTGCTTATTTTCGGGAATTTACTGTATTTATACTTACATTCTAAATAAAATAAATATTTATAAAATTTATAACTTATTTTAAAGTCAATTAATAACTGTTCTTTATATTCACGGTCTAAATTAATATAATATAAATAAAATCTAACAGTAAATATCTATAAACTCGAATGGTTTATTTTAAAGTTAGACTAATCAATATTTTTTATACTTACAAACTAAATAAATTTAAATAGTAAATATTTCTAAATTTTGAATATTTCTAAATGCTTATATTAATAAGTGTTTTTTATACTTACCCACTAAAATGATTGTGAATAATAAACATAAAATTTAAATTATTTTCATACTCATGGACTAATAAAAACAAATTTTAATATTAAATACGTATTAAAAACTTAGGGTTTTATAATTCATTGCACCTGCAATACATTGCACCCCTTCTATTAATTAAAAATTTTGCCTATGAAACCACCTTTGGAGTTCTAATAAAAAATACTCCTCGTGAAATTTTAGCATAAACTGTACCCCTGCTTCATTCCAGGCCTTAACCCTAACCCTAATATTAATTAAATTTTATTTTTTGCTTTGATAAAAATTTCTTTAATTGTTTGTTACACAAAATCGATGATCCATATAGTTATAATAGGGGGAGCAATATATTGCACCGTGCAATAAATTATAAATTCCAAAAACTTAAATAGCTTATTTAAATTAAATAATTTTATACTTACGGACTGAATTAATATCAATTAAATAATTAAATTATACATATTATAATAATTAGATTAATAAATAGTTTTATACTTACTCACTAAAATATAAATAAAATAAAATTAATACAAATATCTTAATTCAAATGCATGATTATAAAACTTAAATACTATTATTTTCATATTTACAGGCTAAATTAATACAAATAAAAAAATTTATTAATTAATTTTACTTTAAAAGTTTAAAACAATAATAGTTTGTATACTTGCGCACTAAATTTACATAAATAAATGAAAATAAATATGTAATAAATATTTATAATGTTAAATTGTTTATTAAATATTTAAATTAATAAGATTTTTGCATTTACCTGCTAAATTAAAATAATTAATATAATAATTTTGGATAGTTTTTATATATTTAAATTAATCAATAATAGTTTGTATACTTACAAATTAAATTTATATAAATAAAATAAAATAAATAATATATATTTATGATTTGGCTTATTTTAAATATTTAAGTTAATAAATACTTTCATACTTACTTTCTAATTTATATATATAAATAAAGATAATTATAAATTTGAACTATTTTATTTTAATTATTTTAATAATAAATATTTTTATACTTACCTACGATAATAAATTAAATAAATTAAGAATCTTAATAAATTTACATCTTTATATTTATTATATTTACCGACTAATTATTACATATTTAAAATAAATAACCAAATAAATATATCATACTTACTCGCTAAAATAAATAAAATAAATTTAAATATACTATTTTAGATAATTATATTAGTAAATCTTTTATACTTACTTGCTAAACAAAAATATATAGGCAAAATATAAATATAATAAATTTGAATAGTAAATATTTATAGGTTGATAATTTATTTAAATATTTAGGCTATTTATTGCTTTAATACTTACTCACTAAATTAATATAGATAAAAATCAACAAGTTTACTAAAATGCGCCTATGGTGTTGAACACCATGTTACACAATCTATTAGAATAGCCAATCAAAATTTAAGATCAGGTGTAACATAAAATTTCATTTTTTTGTTTATTTTTTAAAAAACATTTATATCTCTAAAGTTTGCTTATGAAACCACCTTTGGGGCTCTAATAAAAAAATTCCTTGTTAAATTTTGGTATAAACTATACCCCCTGCCCATCCCAGGTCTTACCCTAACCCTAAAGTAATTAAAATTTATTTTTTGTTTTATAAATTTATTTTTTAAAATCAATTAAATAGTAAATATTTATAAATTTATTTCAAATGCTTAAATTACAATATTTTTTTAATATTTACGCACTATTATTAATACAAAAAAAAATTAATGTAACTTATAACCTGGATAACATATTTTCGATATTTGGATCAATAAAGGTTTTATACTCACGCACTAAATTATACAAAATAAAATATAAATAAAATAGTAAACATTTTATAAATATGAATAGGTTTATGTAATTTAGCGCATATGCGTTGTAACGCACCTATCTGATAAACCAATCAGATCGTAGGATCAGGTGTAACGTGAAATCGAGAAAACATAGCGATCTTTTAAAAAATCGCCTGTGGCTCATAATTTTGCTTATGAAACCACTCTTCGTGCTCTAACAAAAAAAATTCCTTGCAAAATTTTACTATAAAGCCCCTCTTCTCGCCTACACACTATTCTAACCTCACCCTAACCCTAACTAACAAAAAAACGGGTTATTTTGGTTGGGTTGATTTCACGTTACACCAAATCATATGAGGTGCGCTACAGCGCACATCATTTTACTTATTTGCGCGGGTAACACAAACCAAAAAAGGAATTCGGATTTTGTAAATAAACTAAGTGCGTGAGATAAAAATTTAGGGTTAGGGCCTTAACGTTAGAGGCTATATGGTTAGAGTGATGCTTAATATAAGTAAAATTTCATTCGCGTCATTTTTAATTAGTACACCAAGATCGATTTAAACATTAGTGTTTGCGTATTTTCGCTTTTTTCTTCTTTTACGCGTGTTAGAATTCTTCGTCGGGCTGATCCGGAATAGTCAAAATTTGCACTCGCCGATTGGCTATTTCCTCTCCAGGAGCTTGTATTACCCGCGCAAATAAGTGGATGCCAGTGAATAATTTATTTAAAATATTTAATAAATATTTCTTATACTTACTAACTGTAACAAATTAAATAAACAAAATAGTAAATACTCATAAAATGAATTGCATTTTTAAATATTTATTAATAAACATCTTTATACGTACCGACTAAATTAATATAAATATTAAACATAGTTGTTAATTTTGTAAAACTTAAACTTTCTTATTTAACACTTTAGATTAACAGTTAGTTGTATATTTACCCACTAAATTATTATAAATAAGCAGAATTAAATGATATATATTCATGAACTTGAACTGATTATGTTTAATACTTACATGCTAAATTAGTATAAATAAAATAAAACAAATAGTAAAAATTTATGTATTTGAATTGCTGCTTTAAGTATTTGAACCAAAAAAATTTAATTATTTACTCGCTAAATTGGTTAAATAAAAATTAAATAATTATAAAAAAACTTAAATTGTTTATTTTAAATACTTATATTAATAAAGGTTCTTTATACTCACCGACTAAAATGATGCGATCAAAATAAATTAAATAATAAATATTTATGAACGTAAATAACTTATTTTAAATATAGCTGAGTAAGTCCCTACTAACTGCAATAAATTAAATATAAAATTAAATAGATGAAGATGAATATCTTATTTTTAATACATAAATTAATAAACGTTCTTTCACTCACAATCTAGAATAAAATTAGCAATACATAAATATTCATAAAACCGAATAACTTATTTGAAATACTGTACTTAGATTAATAAAAATTTTATACTTACGGACTAAGTTAATTGAATAAAAAGATTTTTAGTTGCATTATTTAAGATTTTATACTTAATATAATTTTTATTCTACTCACTCCCTAAAGAATTAAAAATTTAAGAATTTCTGTCTCAAAAATTAAAACTCAAAAGTTATTTATTAACGAACAATTAAAAATAATTTACTTCTCAATCCAATGACGGTAGTCGCTATAACTTTTTTCCACACCAATTCCATAATAATAACAAATGGCGGTTTTAAAAATTCCCATAGAATTACCTGCTTCAGCTGATTTCAGATAATGAATGAATGCTTTATGCTTATCCATTTCAATCCCAATTCCTAAATAGTAACAATAGCCAACTTGATATATTCCATTAGTATTATTCATCTCTGCAGAATTTTGATAATGAATGAATGCGGTTTTCTTATTCATTTCAACACCAATACCATATTCGTAACAATAACCAAGCCAGAATATATCATCTGATTTTTGATAATCAATGACTTTTAGTTTATTAAACGCATCGCTGATTTGGATAATTTCATCTGATAAGTTATTTTTTTTTGTATTTGACATTTTGACTCAAATATTGTATGCTGTATGAGAAGAACTAATTGTATAAAAAGGCCAGATGTAATAGATTCAGTCAAAAATCTGTATTGACACTGTACACCGCACATATGACGTACATACATACGTACGATCTCTAAAGATATGTACGTACTAGAGTTGCAGATGAAACTAATCTTTAATAGTACACCGATGGTACACCAGGTGAAACTGGACCGATGGTGAAACTAGAGTTATAGATGAAACTAATCTTCAATGATGCACCGATGATGCACCATTGGTGCGCCAGTTTCTTGGTGAAATTATTTAGTTTCGCCAACAACTCTAGTACGTGAGACGTATATATCAGGTATTTAGTAAAGTAGTACAGTACTAACTTTATTTGTGCTATTAACACAACCCCAAAAAGGAAATTAAATCTTTATTATTATTATATATATATATATATATATTATATTTTATACTAAATGCAACCGTAATCAGCCATTTTGTCTTTTGATTGGATAACTTAAAACACATGCACATTATGACATTCTGATGTAATCTACACAACTAAAACAATATACCGTAATCAGACATTTTTTCTTTTGATTGGATAACTCAGAACACGTACACTTTATGACATTCTGATGTAATCTACACAACTAAACATTACTAACCGTAATCAGGCATTTGTTCTTTTGATTGGAAACTCAGGCTCGTGCGCATACGTCATTTCGATGTAATCTATACACCTAAAACAAAAAACATTTTTGATTTTGATGTGTTAATAGTGACGAATTGACCTTAAATTTAAATATTTTTAATTGGTCATCTTCAGAAAACGTGACCATTGTATGGGAAAACTTATTTTTAAACGTAAGTTTTATGACAGTAAACTTACCAATTTTATCTATCTACGTACGTACATTGAATGGTTTGAGGTTTGTTTTTATCCGCTGCATGCCACACAAAGTTGGTTTTTCGCTTTGTGTTACATGAATCTGAAAACTTCAGTTGGTCTGTCAGATTTTTTTTTATTTCTTTTTATTTTTTATTTCTTTTTATTTTTTATTTCTTTTTATTTTTTATTTTTTAATTCTTTACTTAACTGCAAATTGATAAACATGTTCACACTAAGAATTAGGCCATGCAAAGTTGATTTGTCATTTTGCATCACCTGGAATCTGAAAACTTGGATAAGTCAGTTACATTTTTTTTATTCTTTTATTTTTTTATTTTATTTTATTTTATATTTTTTTTTAATTTACTGTAAATTAATAGAATAATGTTCACATTTAAGATTAGACCATGTGAAGTTGATTTGTTATTTTGCATTACACAGAATCTGAAAACTTCGTTCAGTTTTTTTTTTTACTTTAGTGCAAATTAGTAGAACAATTTTCACATCTAAGATTAGGCCACACCAAGTTGATCTTTCGTTTTGCATTACATGTAATCTGAAAACTTTGATCAGTTAGATTTTTTTTCTTTTTTATCTTTTATTTTTTTTAATTTACTGTAAATTAATAGAATAATATTCCCATCTATGATTAGGCCATGCAAAGTTGATTTTTCATTTTGCATTACATGAATCTGAAAACTTTATCAATTGGACAGTTTTTTCTTTTTCTTTTTTTTAATTAATAGAATAATGTTCACATCTAAGATTAGATCACACAAAGTTGATTATTCATTTTGCATTACATGGATTCTGAATAGTTAGCAGGTTAGATTTTTTAATTTACTGTAAATTAATAGACATCATCTAAAATTAAGCCACACGAAGTTGATTTTACGTTTTGCATTATCAGTCTGTCAAAATTTTTTTTACCTTACTGCAAATTAATAGAATAATAATTGTGTCTAAGATTAAACTATAGCCATAGAAAGTTGATTTTTCGTTTAGCATTGCATCAAATCTGAAAACTTCAGTCAATCAGATTTTTTTCAAATTAATAAAATAATATTCATATTTAAGTTTTTTATTTTTTTTTTTAATTTACTCTAAATAAATAAATAATACTCACATCTAAAATTAAGCTATGCAAAATTGATTTTTATTTTAAATAACATGGGATTTGAAAACTTCGGTTGTCTTTTTTTGGTAGTTTCAAGAAGATGAACCCAGTGATGATTTCAAATTGTATCACCCTCAATATAATCACATATAATTTTGATTGGCCAAAAAAGTAAATAAATATTATGAAATCAGTTAATGCTAAAACCCATGTGACCCCTATCCAGGGATGATGATATGTTGTGATTCACAAAATATTACAAAAATCACAAAATTATATGAAAATCACAAAATTTGCGTAGTTCCACCACAAAATTTCACAAAATTTGATAAATTGGCTTCTTTGCATATAATTTCATGGAAGATTCCCCAAAATTCCTGGTTGGAATGCATCGGAATCCAGGTTGGTAGTCAGGAATTATCAATTTTGCCCTGGATCACTAAAAATTTTTACTAATAAAATCGTAGCCCATTCAATAAGTAAAAAGTGCCTAGCTGATAATTTGCTATATAACCTACTAACTAGTGAGCTAAATACTGACCTAAATCGACCAGGAATTTTGGGGATTGCCCTTAGCTTTTCTTTATATAGTACTCTTTTAGATCATGATTGTCTAAGAATTACTCAAACAATTATCTATGATGTATTTTAACCAAGATTGAATTATAGAAATTTTTATATAGAACTTTGGGTTTTTTTTATAGAAATAATTTATACATTACACGTGCGATGTTGTTGCACCTGCCACAGAACATAAAATCAGGTGTAATGTAAAATCAAAACAATTAAAATAACACATTTTTCATTGGTTGAGGTATAGATTGTGTGTATGGGCAAGAAGGAGAGTTTTATAGTAAAATTTTGCAAGAAATTTTTTTCATTAGTATCCTAAGAGTAGTTTCATATACTCAATTTTAAGTTATAAATGATATTGACAAAACGAACATTTGTTTTGAATTTTTAATCACCTGATCTTGAAATTTGATTGGGAGAGCGACATATAAGGCGAATTGCATGAGGCGATAAATAAAATTTACTTTTTTTTATATTTTATATACTAATAGTTTTTTTCATACTTTTATATAAAACTTTTACAGTACAAATAAAAAGATTTTATCCGTTGTCGCAAACTTTTATAAAATTCAAATTAACTCTCAAAATCACTTCAAATTGATCAACAACAAATCACAAAATTTACTTTATTGCCACAAAATTGTACAAATTCATTTCAAATTAATTACAAAAAATTACAAAATTTACGTTATCCCACCACAAAAATCATCATCCCTACCCTATCCAAATCTTGTATAACCAATTGATACATAATCAAAACAATCAAATGCTATAAGCGGCCAGAGGCAAAAGCGTCTATAAAACTACTAACAAAAATATTTTTATTTCGTGGTTAGGGTTAGGGTAAGTTACTGGCAAGTTCTGACTTTTTTGATATAGCTAGAAGGTCTTTTATATATAGAATCAAGCATCCAATCAAAATTCTCAGGTGATTTTATTGAGGGTGATATAATTCGTGTTCATTACTGGGTTCACACTTCTTTAAGTGTCCCAATTTTAATATTATGTCCTATAGTGTTTTCTTGAGCATAGCAACACATTATTAAAATTAATAAAAGGTCTATAGTAGTTTTGTCTTTAAAAAAAACCAATTTATAGCAAATAAATAGCGTCCTTTAATTATTAAATAGAAAGTTGAAATGAGACAAGCAAAGCGAAATAGAAATCAATAGAAAAAAAATTGGTAGTAACTTTATGACATAAAATGCTGTAATGTATTTGAAAAGAGGTCGAACAAAATTGCTACAGCTATCTTAGGCCATTCTCAAGTGCCTACCTCGATAGTTTTACAGAACAATCAGATTGGTTAAAAAAATTGATCATGATTATCGCTTAGGTCAAAAAACCTGGAGCTGTGACCACCAATTTTCCATGCTGATTGAGACCGCTCAAACATATTTCTTTCATTTAATTTTTTTTTGTTTTTAATAAATAGACTGTTCAAAATATTTCTTTGATATAATTTTTTTTTTAATAAAATAAGGATCACCAACAAGATCATCGCCAAAGACACCAAAAAATTATTATGATGCTTTTTATGTTAAAAACTCTTATTGAAAATAAAAAAAATCCAATATTGATATGCAAAGAATAAACACCTAAAACTGGAGAGTTTGGGACAAATATATTTCCATATTTAATGAATGATAATAATTATGATTTTATTGTTTCATTATATCTTGATGCCATTTCATAAGAATTAATATAAAAATGTGTAGCCGAATATGGTTGTTGCTGTGAAGACTGTGTAGCAAAATATGGCTGTTACTGCAGTGATAAGCTATTTGTAGAATCAGTAAGAGGACAAATTTCTGGAGACAAGGTTTCATTTGTAAAAGAACGAATAGCTGGAGACAAGGTTTTGTTTGTAAGAGGGAGAATAGCTGGAGAAAAATTTCGGGAACAAAAGTTTCAGATGATAAAGGTTTGGTGCTAAAGTTTTAGTTACTAATTTAGTAGCTGCCTTTTTTGAGGTTTTTTTGTTTTTTTTTGGAGACATATTTTTAATTGATAGAAAATGAAAAGAGATAGCTCAAGCATTGATCATCATCATTGTATTAATTGATAGTAGTGCTTGAGCGTAATCTCGATCACTAGCCAATTACATGACCCACTTGTGAACAAAGTCACAAGCTGGGACATTATTGTGAGTCACCGGACTTTCCATGTGACAGCAGATCACTAACGAAACGGTATTTGAGTAACCTAATGATCTGCATTGATCTCCTTGTTCTTGGAGTTTTCTGCTTGACATTTGGTCCAGCTCAGTCGCAAGAACAAGCCAGTTTATTAGCTAGTTTTGCAAAGAAAAGGAAATTCCAAGTAGCAAAAATTTTTTCAATACCAATACTACCAGACGAAAATTACTATCATATTGGATAACTTTTGGGAATATGTACACATAACCGGCAGGTGTAGAATTATTATACCGATTTTTGTGGAGTGAACTAGGTTACAAGTTTAAAGCTTCATAAAAATGGGCTTTCTACACGAGATGTAAAATTGGACTTGGACTTGAAAAATGCCTTCTTGTAATAATAAAAAATTATGATCAAATTAGGCTATGAAAAATTAAAGGATGATATTCACAACAGTTTTTTGGGATCAGAAGGAGGATAAGCAATAGCTGATGCAGCGTGCAATAACACTTTGCTGACCTCTCTGGATCTTGGCAAAAAAAAAAAAAAAAAAGGCCTTGGTGATATTTGTCTGATGAAGTAGGAAAAGCATTAGTTGAGATAAGGGTAATGCTGTTAGAATAAAGACTATTGGTGTCTGTTATTATAATGGAATTGGAGTTGAAAATAAAGGACACAAGACTTTTTCTACTACTGAAAATCTGCTAAATATGCGTAATGCTAAAACTTTCGATCTTCGTGATAATGTCTCATAGAGAAGTAAAAAAAGCATTAGCAGATATATTTTTCAAGAAGTGACAATAACGATGGGAAATTCTGATGGAAAATACGGGTAATTCTATTGAGATAAAAGCTGTTGGCATCCAGTATTATAATGGAATTGGAGTTGAAAAGGATAAACATAAGATGTTCATTTAAGATTGAAATCGGCAAATATGGGTAATGCAGTGATACTGCTATCAGAAAAATAAGATTAGTGCCTGGTATCAACTGGGATTGGAGTTAAGAAGATGGATACAAGGCATTTGTTTATTATCAAAAAATCTACCGATAGGTAAAATGCTGAGAAATTCAATCTGCGCGATAAAATGGAGGGACCAGAAAACAGGAAGCAATAGCTAATGCAATGCATTTTGCGAGAACACTACGTTGACCTTTCTGGGTCCTGGTACAATAGGCTTTGCAAAGTAGAGAAAGCAGAGTTGATGTACTTTTCAAGAACGTCACAATAATGGAGAATACTGATGGAAGTTATTATGTTGAATATTGTGACGAAAAGAATATTAGAATGGAAAAGGATAAACAGAAAGCATATATTATGATCGAAATCAGCAGATATGTGTAATTTTGGAGATAAAGCTATTGGTGCCTGTTATCATAATAGAGTTGAAGTTGAGAAATACAGACACGAGGCAGTTATTATTATCAAAAATCTGCAAATACGTGTAATGCTAGGAAATTCGATCTTTGTGACAAATTTCAGGGATCAGGGGGAGGGAAAACAATGGCTGATACATTTCGCAGGAATGCTATATTGACCCCTCGGGATCCTGAAAAAATAGCCTGGTGGCGAAATAGAAACAGTAGAGAATACAAAATAGAAGGTATAACGTTGGATATAGCGACGAAAAGGGAATTGGAGTTTGAAAGGATAAACATAAAGCATGCATTTATGATCAAAATCAGCAGATATGGGTAATGACGTTGTGAATCAAAGCCATCAATACCTGTTATCAAAAATGGATTTGTAGTTGAAGATGACAGATATAAGGCATTCGTTATTACAAAAATCTGCTGATATGTGTAATGCTAGTGTTGGCAGCTAAATCAGAAATCCCGTGATCCACGTGATCATGATAGGATAAAAAAATAAATAATAATAACAAACAAATAAATGAGCCCCGGAGCAGCCCCGAAAGAACATGGACCAAGCCCACCCCGAAAAGCCCTAAGAAGAACAAGACAAAGATATTAGATCAGAAGATGGAACGGGTACCCCAAGACCTCGGTACAGAAGAAAAGAATATGAGGCGCTCGAAATGAACTCATGGAAAGCTTAAACCAAGCAAAGACCAAAGAAGCAACTTGGAATGTTTGTTGCTTAGTACAAACAAATAAAAGGCCAAAATTGGATAAAATTGGTTGTGGCCGTGACGGTATATCGTCATAGTCGCGTAAAAAGAACGACTTCGTTAAAATTCGAAGAAGTGATGCGATAAGGAATGACGAGTGCAATAGAATTTTTTTTCTTTCTCTTTCTTTTTTCTTCTCTCTGTTTCTCTATAAATAAGGCGACATTTCGCCCAAGTTGTAAAGGCATCGATCGAATATTGAAAATCGAATATTGAATAAATAAAATTGTCCTGTAAAAACTGCTCTTTGTCGCATATATACTCCACCTGTAAGAAAACTATACGCCTTACCTTGCCAAATCTCTTTCGCCTCACCTTAGTTTTGTTGTGTGGTTGATTGTGTGTGTTGTTGTCTTTTTTTTGGTTGTGACGATCTGGCCCGTTTCGCCCTTGTGTGATCGGCCTCTAATACTAGGAAATCCGATCTTTGTAATGAATTTCAGAGATCGGGAAAGGAGAAGTAATGGCTGGTCTATTATGCAAGAACGCTACATTAATTTCTCTGAATCCTAGGAAAATAGCCTTGTAGGAAGGTAGAAA
This sequence comes from Gigaspora rosea, assembly GCA_003550325.1. Taxonomy (NCBI): domain Eukaryota; kingdom Fungi; phylum Glomeromycota; class Glomeromycetes; order Diversisporales; family Gigasporaceae; genus Gigaspora; species Gigaspora rosea. The sequence continues at coordinate 235,188 of QKWP01000029.1, forward strand.
AAGCATAGTGGCAAGAACGTCACAATAATAGGGATACCGATTGAAGGTGTAAAAAAAAAAAAAAAAAAAAAAAGGATAGCGTAATGGAAAAGATTGGAGTCAGAGAAGATGAACATGAAGTGGTCGAAACCAGCAGATATGGGTAATGATGTTGGAAATAAGAACCATCAATATCAGCTACTATAATAGAATTGGAGTTGGAAAAGATGGATACAAGGCATTCGTTTATTACCAAAAGATCTGCTGGGATTGGCGATAGTGATAAAATTGAGTCGGAGCACTACGAGGTGTACTACGAGCCAATTATTGAAATAGGAAAGGGAATAAAGAATTGGTTAGAGAGCAAAAAACATAGGAAGATATCAACGCCTGGAGTTAGATGAGTAAACTGTCTATGCGAGTAGCTAATATCTACGGCGTTGGAGCCACTACATCAGGGATTTCAACAGGAAGGGCGTCTGATAGTGATAGCACTAGTTGATTAGAAATTCGTTAGTAGGGTTGGAAAAAAAAGAAAAAAAGAAGGAACAAACGAACCGCAAGTTCGTAGAAGTAAAGATAAGGCGTATGGATATATCTGTTCATGTGTAGGGTGTATACACCCGCACTATTTTTAAATTCGTATGTGAGTATATGGTACTAGGCATTTAAAAAAAAAAGGAGAGAAAAGGTTTAGTGAGCATATGAACGCGCATGTTCATGTGTGTATAAATTAAGGCAGGTTGTAAACCCCACGCGGCCTTCAAATTGAAAAGAAATAGATAGTGAATGGTGTAGAGATAGGTACGAAAAAAAAAAAAAGGGAAACCCCGAACGCGCATGTTCGAGTAGAGGTTTAAACAAGGCATAGGAACATGTAAATCATGTGCGTATATGCTTAGGGAAATAAAGGGTGTATGACAGAGGCGTAGAAAAAAAAAAAAGAGGAACACACAGGTTCATGTAGAGATTAAAGTAGGGCATATGAACACGTATGTTTATGCATGGACTAAGGCAGGGGTGTAAAGCCCACATGGCCGTCAGAAATAAAGGGTATAGTATAAATATAGGTATTGTTAAAAAAAAAAAAAAAAAAAAAAAAAAAAAGCAAAACAAACGCGTATGTTTGTGTAGAGGTAAGTTAGACATGTAAGTGCGTATGTCATGTGTGGGTAGATGAGCCAGGTGGGTAAACCTAATACTGCTTTAAGTTACGGGGAAATAAATGGTATATAACAGGTATAGGCATGGTCTGCGGAAAAAAAAAAAGAAAGGGGAAACCGAACGTGCAAGTTTGAAACTAGGCATACGTGCATGTATATTCATAAGGGTATATATTAAGATGGAGTTTAAACCCACACTACTTCCGAACTGGAGAATAATGATATTATGTGCTGTATATAGATGGTCGGCCCAAAAAAAAAAAAAAGAGGAAAGAAGGAACGCACAAGTTAGGGGAGGATATAAGAGGTATGTTTGGGTGCATAGGCTAGGGCAGACGTGCACTTTACACATTCCCCCTAGGTTAAGGTAAAGAATCTAGGAGAACTAAGATGTTGCAAGACATCACGGGAAATGGTTGATTTGTAGTAGTATATAGGTACGGGTACACTTCCTTACATCTATGATGGTGCATGGGTTATAGATGCTTGACGCAGCTGATGAGGAATGACGAAACCTGGACGCAACATGACAGAACCATGAGTTGCGTCACTTACGCATGACGCAGCTCAACCATTATGTTTTTTGAGGTCACGCGAGTAGTTGCGTCAGGTCACGTGAATTGCATCAGGCATCATTAGCATGGGTGTGCACAGTAACACCTCACACCTCGAGTAAGTATGGTTGTGAAAAAAAAAGGAAGTGGTGGCAGACGTATACAGGTATGGGTATGTTTCTTATATCCAAGATTGTACGATCCTAGACATAATCCTATACTGTACTACGTCGTTTGCATAAAAGGACGTGACTATAGGTAGAAAGGTTGGTCACGACTGTTGTGTGCGAGGAAGGGGCACACGACGAGACGAGCAATAATAATGACCCGCTTGTGAACGAAGTCACAAGGCGGGACATTATTGCGAGTCACCGGACTTTCCATATGACAGCAGATCACTGACGGAATGGTATTTGAGTAACCTGATGATCTGCATCGATCTCTTTGTTCTTTGAGTTTTCTGCTTGACATTTGGTCCAGCTATCCCCCCACCACGCCCCGAAAAAGAAGAAAGAGAAAGGAAGAAGAGAGGGGTTAAGAAAAATGGGGCAATACACTACTACAAAGTCACTGGACTTTCACGAAAAAAGGACAAACAAAGAGATCGAAGTCTATGCTCGAAAAGATCTGCTCACGTGACGTCCTGCGGCTTGTTCTGCGACCCCATCCCATACTGTACTACGTCGTTTGCATAGAAGGACGTGACTATAGGTAGAAAGGTTGGTCACGACTGTTGTGTGCGAGGAAGGGGCACACGACGAGACGAGCAATAATAATTGAGTGAGGGTGCTTTGAGAACGGCCTTGATAAATTCTAGACAATCGAAAATCTTACGATGATCGAATCGATAAATTACCGAGCCACCGAGCCAAATTTAAATAAATTACCGACATTAGCAGGCATCAGAAACTTGTCGATTCGATTCACACATGGGCAATTTTTTCTGTGTCCAAAAATTTAATAACTTATTATATAAAAAAGAAAATGTAGAATTGTAGAACTGGCTTGAAAGGTACCAGTCGAGGCGAGGACATGTGAAATGTAAAAAAAAAAAAAAAATAGAATTGTTGTCAAAAATCTAAAATTATTAATTATTATATAAATTATCTCGTGTTGGGTTCTATTACATTACAATCGTCTATTGTATCTAGTTATTGCAATATAATCAAAACGATGCATATATACATATTGCTGCATATAGACACAAATCAGGCTTTTATGTATATTAAACTTGCGAAGCTGCCAAATATGCAGATCTAGTTATATATACAAAAGATGCCTGACAAATGAGTGATTTTTATTCGGTTTCATCTTCCTCAGTAGTTCAAATAAACACCTCTTGGTCAGTTTCAGTGTCGACCAATTGATGATTAACTACGCTGGGTTCTTCAAAGGAACGGGTAATGCTTCAAATGCTTCAAATGCTTCATAAACTTTTTTGCCCTCGGTATCTTTTGCTTCTGCATCCTTGGCTTTTTTTAAATCATCCTTTTTGGTGAATTTTCCGCGAAACCTTTCGTCACTGACGAATGACGAATGACGAAGCCATTTCGTCAGTCAACTTCGAATACGAATGACGAAACTCGTTACGAATGTCGAAACTCATGATGAAACATAAATTTTATATGACAAATGTAAGAAAAATTAAAAAAAAGATGATTTATCCTTCAGAAGTCATTAAAAACTAGTAAATTAAATTTAATTGATTAGTTCATGCGAATTTAATTTTTTTGTTCATCATATCTATTTTTTTTTTTACTTGACGTCTTTATTCGACATTGCCCGCTGATTTACCGGAGGGCTTTCATTTTGATTGGCAATTTTGTAGATATAGCAAAATTATATTGGTGAATTGAAAATTAATTGAAATTCTAAATCGTCACGAATAAAAACTCATATATACATATAAATAACTATATTTGTAACGAAATTAATACCAAAAAAAGTCTTAACCAAGAACTCTCAATAACCTTAAATCTAAATCTATAATCTTATCATAGATAAAATTCTGATAAGCTAAAATTTTATGGAAAATTCAATTTTCACCCGGATTAAAATCTCCCGATGTATAATTTTCATTATATTATACAATACAAACTAATTAGTTAGTTGTTAAGGTAGATGAGCTTTAATGACAATATATGAATTTATATTATATAGTATAATAAAAATTATACAGTATATAGGGTGACTTCAACCCTGGTTAAAATAGAATTTCCCAAATTTTATTAAAGAAATACCCTTAAAATACTACGAATCAAAAACGCAAAAAAAAAAAAAATAAACCAAAAACGGACCAAAAAAAAATATTGAAAATAAACATTTAAACCTATTTTAAGACACTAATGGTTAATAAAAAAAATCAGAAGCACTTGCTCCAATACCAACTGATTAATTTTGTTTAATAATCGTTATACAGTTACAACACCCCACTACTTCGCTTTAACTATTTTCACGAAATCTATGAACCTTATAACGCCCAACTTCATATTATAGCCAAATTTTATATTAGTTGGATTACGAAAAATAGGGTTTCAATAAATAAAAGATAGCTTAAATTGTCAAGTTTCATTAACTTGTTGTACCTATAAGCCAAACTTAAACGTACAAAAATACCTCTCATCTAATTTCCGAATTACTTCGAAGATTGCCCAATTATTTGACAGTTTATAAAAAGGCATATACTTTATAATTTTTTTAGTATCAAGCTTTGTCAATTCGTATCCGTGGTTGCCAATCCATTTTTGTAATGCTAAACGTTAATATGTAGAAAATATTTTGTAACAGTCCGATTCATCATCCAATCAAATATAATGCCTGCTTATGATCCAAACTTTATGAGAAATAATAAAATTTTGAAAAAATTTAAGATTCAGAATATCCAGCGTATAGAGGAGCTTGTCGAAAGATGGACAGCTACATTTTCATATTTTATTGGTCAAATTAATTTCGTCAAGAATTTCGTCAATCGTCAATAGCTTCGTCACTCGTCAAGTTTCGTCGGATGAAACCATTGATGAAACTCGTCAGTGCCAAATAGTTTCGTCAGGCATCATTAAGATATAAAATAAATAGAATCTCTGAGTTAATCGATGAATGTTTGAATATAGAATTTTCGCAAAAACTTGTTGTATGTTCAGCTTTAAAATTATCAATTTTTTTATCAGCCTTTTCAAAAATATTCACATAGTAATTTGTTTTTGTCCAACCGTTTAAAACCTCTTGAATATCACGAGCCGAAGGTCGTTCATAAGCAATTTGTTCCATGCATCTATTCGCCAATTCAGTATAAGGTGATGGTATTTCTTCTGAAAATTTTGGACGAAGACCATTACAAATAAGGTCAATATTGTTCTGATAATTAGGTTTTCCAGCAGATATTTCCCACATAATTATACCAAAAGAGTAAATATCAGATGCTGTAATATATGGTTCATTCTTTAATACTTCCGGAGCCATGTAAGGTAACACCCCACAACGATTGCTATGCTCTGTCATATTCGTTGATATTGAGAGTCCCAAATCTGCAATATATGCATCATGCAAACTATTTTGCAATATATTACCACTATGTAAATCTCGATGGATGCGATTTTTAGAATGAATTGTCTGAAGATCTGATGCAATATGAAGCAATATAGCAATTTTATCTTTCCACTTCATTTGTGCTATAGAACTTAGATTATCACGTAGAGATTTCTTTGCTGCATATTCAAGAACAAAAATATAATTTTTGGAATTATTGTCTTTTGTTATGCCATAGCATTCTAAAAATGTGGGATTCTCATTATGCATATCAAAATATGCTTTCAACTATATTATTAAATTTTTGATATTATATATATTAGTAGTGAACTCATAATTTAATGTATAAATATATAGGTAATGGTGCTGACATTTATTAGGTAATGTTTTTTATTTTAGGGGTGGGTAAGAGCCAAACCTTTACTTAGTTAAATCAAGTAATCTTATTGGTTGAATATATTACCTGGGGAGGGGGTAGGCCTCTGTAGTAAATTAATATTAGATAATAAATGTCAGCGCCTTAATCTTACCTCTTCTTTAAATGAATTACAATAATTTTTAATCTCTGGTGACCTATCGAGTGATTTAAGTGCGACATCTCTCATTACATTGTTTTGATCTCTCCACCTAGCATGAAAAACTGTTGAAAATCCGCCTTGTCCTATTTCTTTGATAATTTCAAATTCGCTATAAGGAATCCATGGACAATCAACTTCATTCAATATTCTTTTTAAATCTTCATCTATATCAAACCTTGGAATTCTTTTGCATATACCTAAAAATTTTAAAATATTTTAAGTTTTTCATAATTATAACAGACAACTCCAGTGATAATACTTACCCGATGTTGAATTTTTACCCCTAATCCATCATTAAATATATTATATTAGTATATATAAATAACTTGTTAATAAAAAACCCCATTTACCTTTGAAACCAATAATTCGCCATTTGCAAATCTGTTGATGTTCCAATTCCTTTTTTGTAACAATTGCTAAGAGCATACATTCCATTAATATTTTCCATCTTTGCTGATTCTTCATAATTAATAAACGCTTTATGCGCATCTTTATTAACGCCAATTCCATCTTGGTAGCAAACTCCAATGCTATATATTCCGTCACTATTTCCCCCATTAGCAGATATTTGATAGTAATCGAATGCTTTACGTTCATCTCTTTTAACTCCAACTCCCTTCTCATAAAAAACCCCCATATAAAACATTCCATTAGGAGTCGCCATTTTATCCGATCCTTCTTCATGGTTCATATCAGCGGATTTTTTGTAACATATAAATGCCTTATAACTATCCCTTTCGACACCAATCCCATTTTCATAACAACGTCCGAGATTGTATTCTCCTTCAGGATTGCCATCTTCAGCTGACTTTGAATACCATTTAAATGCTTTATGTTCGTCCATTTCAATTCCAATACCCTTTTCATGAAAAACTCCCATATAAAATATCCCATCAGAACTACTCATTTTATCCAAGCCTTTCCTGTGGCGCATACCAGCAGATTTTCTGTAATATATAAATGCCATAAAAGTATCCTTTTCTACTCCAATTCCATTTTCATAACAACGTCCTAGACTGTATTCTGCTTCAGAATAACCTCCTGCAGCAGATTTTAAATACCATTTAAATGCTTCTTCTTTATTCTCATTAGTACCTATACCATTTTCATAACAGCGTCCAAGATGATATTGTCCCTCAGAATTACCATCTTTAGTGTATTTCAAATACCATTCAAATGCCTTATGTTCATCATTTTTAACACCAACACCATTTCTATAACAATATCCAACAAAATTTATTCCTTTAGTACAAGTATACCCAACCTCTACTGATTTCTGATAATTAATAAATGCCTCATATTCGTTTTTTTCAACTCCAATTCCATTAAAATAACAATAACCGACATTGTACGCTCCTCTTGCGTTTCCCATATTTGCCGATTTTTGATAATAAATGAATGACTCATGTTCATCCTTTACAACTCCGATTCCTTCACCATAACAATAACCAACATTATACATTCCTCTGGCGTCTCCCATATTTGCCAATTTTTGATAATAAATGAATGCCTTACATTCATCCTTTTCAACTCCAATTTCATTTTGATAACAATATGCAACGTTAAATGTTCCATCAGCATTTCCCATCTCTGCCGATTTTTGATAATAAATGAATGCTTTATATTCATCCTTTTCTGTCCCAATTCCATCTTTATAGCAATTTCCGACATAATTTGCACCATTAGCATCCCCTTTCTCAGCTAATTTTTGATAATTAATTAATGTCTCATGCTCATTCTTTTCAATTCCAATCCCAATAACGTTACACATCTCTGCTGATTTTGGATAATAAATAAAAGCCTTATCTTAACTAATTTTATTCGATGAATCGTCGATTTGTCCCGGCCTCTTTAAAAATGGATTATTTTAAATAAACATTTGATGCAAAAATATATATGTCACAGATCAGATTAAAATTTGCGTCATTTATAATTTACAGCAATGCAGAGTTTTTATTAAGGCTGGGATGGGAGTCTATACTGCGAAATTATTATGATTTTTGTCTGACGGATTTTTAATTGACGCATAGCATATATCACATCGCGTAATATTTATTTATTTTTTTGTAACTTTCACAGTATTGTGATACCTATCTAAGTTTGCTCCGAGTCGGTAATTGCCGATACTTAAACTTCCTGGAAATACTTTCGGTATTGATGGGCACTGCGCAGGATTTACTATTATTCAATAGGCCGGTCCGCGATAACATTTTTTGTTAAAAGGATGATTAACAAAATATTTTATAACAATTAGTAATTATGTGATTTGTGATTTGGTGTAGTTTACCAAGAATCGCATTAAAGCGAACCGCGTAATTTTGTTCTGTGTTATTAGAAAATTCCGCAAAATTGACAATCACTAACTTTTAAACAGAATTAAATTTAATTTTACCGAAATGTCCGAGGGCTGAAGATTGAAAACTGCCGAAATACAAGTGTTACTGAAGTTAAATGTAGTTAAATATTACTAAAATTATTTAATATTAAATAGTTATGGATTGATAGATTATTTGTGATACTCGCGGTTGAAGCTGAAAAATGGTTAAAATTGGAAATTTTAATATTTTTGATATGGAAATTCCAAAATTTGGTTTGGATCCATTTTTTTAAAACCGTATAAAAGAACTTCCAAATATGGAAACTCTACATAAATGTTGAGTTAATATCACATGCTAATCAGCCAATCAAAATCGTGAAAAAATATCAAACTCGAAACGAAGACCAAAGAAATTTAATCGAATTTATATTAAAAGTTCAAAGTAAATGCCCGTTTAACGTTATTCAAGTAGACAAACACGCCTTTATTGGTTTAAATTGGTGTTAGCTACATTACTAACTTATAACCATCATGATTTAAAAAATTATTAACTCCTTAATTTTGTATGCGGTTCTGCATCTAAAAACTTGAATATTTCATATGATTATATACTATTATTCTATCGAAACCTTTAAATATTTATGACCTTGTTTTACATATCGAATTACTCGGTACTTATATAAATTTCTTGCTACAACATAAGAACTTTTGTAACAAGAGAAAAAAATAGTGAATTTAATGACTATTATTTATATATTTCAATATTTTTAAAAAAAATTTCTATATAACGCATACAAAAAAATTACATATTCTAAAATTTACCCTATATTAGCTTTGCTAAGCCGTTTAAGTTTTTTTTTTTTTTTATCTTTTTTCGTACAAAAAAAAACAAGATTTTGCCAATGTAGTGGTAATTCGGTGGCTTACTTCTCACAAAAGGGGGATGAGAGGAAGTTATTATAAAAACTTTTCCGAAATGATCCGTGATATTATTAAAATTTTCCGAAATTTCTGTATATATAGTGAGGGGGAAGGCAGAAGGGGGGGAGGGTAACGTAAACCACCGAATTAAATTGGTCTGGCCTTACTTATAACTTCGGCAGGTGAAACGTAAAAAGTATATCATGTGATTATAATCGTTTGTGACTCACATGTCAGTACATATAAACCAATTTTCAATATTATCACTTATTAATAACATGTTTAAATCAGTTTTCAACCGCAAATGGTGCAAATACATGAAAAATCTAAATTACTCTAATAGTGCAACGCTTTGGGACGTATTTAGGTCCTTCGTTGATCAAAGAATAGCAAGAGAATGTAGTTCTCTCAATTCATTGTTTAATGAAATAGTCTCAATGATTAATATATCACAAACCACCGTGCATAACTTTTATGATCGTAGAACAAATCCACAAGTAACTACAGTGAATGAAATTAGTAGAAGAGCCAATGGAGAAGTAGGAAAAAATAATTTAAACTATATTTGTCCCATTTTTATGAATTTCTGAATATTCAGTAAGAAATAGAATTATGTAATTTATCAATTTATCGATTTAAAATATGTGGGATTATTATCTAAGTACGTTAAGTATTATGATATACAAGTGCGAGTGGACCGATAATAATGTTTCCACTAAATTAACACGACAGTAAGCCTTAAATAAGAATTCATAAACTTGTATAATTTATTTTACAATTACATCAATTAATAAATATAATTTATGCAGCATGAGTGAAATGAGAGATATTATGAGTAGTAAATATTAATGAATTTGAGTGGATTATTGATTAAAAATCAATAAAAATGAGGTCCATGAATTTGAGTAATTTATATTAATATATCAACAAATAAATAATGCGTATGTACCTATCAAGAATATATTGTCAGATTTGTTTTTTTTTTTGAGCCTTTTTACGGAGATGGATACATGTATAAATGAAAACACTTGGCACAATCAAAATTTGTGATTCTAAATCTGACATCAAATAGAAAAAAATTAAATTAAGGGTGCTCTCAAGCATCTCCCTCAATGTGAGCAGCTAGTAAACGAGATCGTGCACAAGCGTCATAATTATCTTACGGCAATTTGGCTGAAGGTTCATAGTGCAAAATGCGGTTCTTAAACTTTAGCCAATAGACGCAACTCTATGATAAGGCCACGCAAAGTTAATTTTTCGTTTTGCATAATATGGTGTTCCAAAATTCCAGTCGGCGGGTCGGGGGTTTTTTTTGTTTAATCTATGTAAATTATTAAACTCATGTTCATATATAAGGCCACACAAAGTAATTTCCGGTTTGCGGTTTCATAGCGTGGAATCATAAAATTTGGGATTTTTTTGGATCTATCGGGTAATTCCGGAAAATTAAGGTCACCGGGGGAAAAATTAAATAGCAAAAATGGAATAATTGGCACAATTGGAATTTAAAAAAATTTTTTTTTATTTTGAAAAATTGGGTCAGCGAGTTGTGCAAAACGAAAAATTAATTTGCATGGCTAAAAAAAAACGGTCCAGCCATCTTTTTTTTCATTACGATGACAAGCTCACTTGGTCCTAATAATATTCCGCTAATTAAAAATTGAACCCCGATTTATCAATTTAGGTGCTTGTAATCAATTAGACAACAATCTTTATTAGGCCACGTAAAGTTGATTTTTCGGTTTGCATTATATAGATTCCAAAATTCGGGATGGACGGATTTTTTTAATTTAATTTACTGCAAATAGAATAATGTTTCATATTTAAGGTTATACAAGGTTAATTTTTCATTTTGCACAACAAGGAATCAAAAAATTGGACCGGCAGTCATATTTTTCTTGTCAGTCCTATCGGACAATTACGGAAAATTAAGGTCTCCATCGGGTGACACCGGATGAAAATAGCGGGAAAAAAATATATGTCAAAAATCGAACAATAGGCACAATTAGGATCTAAAAAAAAAAAAAAAATTGAAAAAAGGGAGGCGTTGAAACATAGTTTAAAACTTCACATTATCCGAGCACAGGCATCATATTGATATTTATTTAAAGCAACTGTACTATACAAACACTTGAATAATACAACTTAAAAAGACATGCTAATTAATCATTCTCTCATATGTTAATGTTTCTGAAATTGAATAATTATAGTAGAAAATAGAAGATTTCAAATTCTCTAGGAGATAGCCGATAACTTTAACATTAAGTCTGTTGACTTTATCTCCTTTTCTTGCATTATTCATATTTAAAAGGATTCTAGAAAGTGTCGTTCTTTGTTCATCCCAAAATAGTTTAAATTTAGTAAGTGATACAGCAATATTTGGAATGATTTTGATTTCATAAGGCTGGGTAAATCTATTCTTTTTTTTTTTGCTTCTTTTAATTTAATATTATCTATGTGAGGTTTAAGGTCGTCATTAATCTTCAAAAATTCTTTGATAATGTTCAAAATTTGTTCTGAGAAAGCTTGTAAAATTGTTTCATATTCTTTAGTTTCATAAGATAATGATTTTAATTCTTCAATGATATTTTCCTCACGAATCGTTTTATCATCAATAAGAGCTATAACCGCTTTCGAATTCGCAATATAACCTAATAGTTTGGTGTAGTGGTCAACAGACTTCTCAGCCAAGTCTAGAAACTCCAAACGGAATTTAATGATTTCCTTTAAATGATTTTTAATAGGAATGTCATCAGTCTTCATTTGTATGCAATCCGAAAATAGTATGATACATTGTTCTATACTATCTTTCACTATGATTAGATCGTCGGACTCTCATTTTTCGTTAATTTTAAAAATTAATTATACGATTCGGAATTCTTCAATATTCCAATTTATAGAAGAGAACCCATTACGTATTTATTTAAATTAATAATGTGAATAGATACGTCACTCTTTGAATTATAACCTGTTTGGTGTTGTGACGCATAGATTATTTATTGTTAGAGAAATTGAGGTTTTTAAATTTCTCGCAGCGTACAGCGTACAATGTTTGATGGACAAAACCAATGATAAAAATTCTCATAAACAGTGGAGGTCTTAATAAATTAGGCAACTTTAAAAAGAAGTAACCAATGGTCGCATTAAAGAAAAAATGCAAAGCAATTATAAACTAATTAATATTAAACAAGTTAAATCGTGATCGATAAGGATTTTTCCGTGGGAAACTTTACTTATAATTACTTGTAATGTAGAAAATCCAAAAGCTTCAACCTTTACTATATAGAGATAAATTTCTCAGATTATATTTCTCAAATTAGCAATCTTGATAAAGCGTGAGAACTTTTTCACAGTACGCCTTGTAAAAAAAGGTACACAATGGTAGCTATTCATTGAACTGAAAATCCTTTCCTTACTCTTCTAAATTTAACTGATATCTGACTCCCACCCCTGTAAAGAGATAGATCTTGATTTTCAAAATCGTATCCAATGAAAATTATAATATGAAATTCGATCATTAGAAAAGTATGATAAATAAAATAGGCAGTTAGCGTAATAAATATGATAAATAAATAGACAATTAACGTAATAATATGTATGATAAAGAATGATTAACAAAAGCTAATTAAAAAGCTAATAGTGACGAACGTAATATTTTTATATATCTTAAAGTTATAAAATACATTATTTATATTAATTAAACTTTGTTTTAAAATGTCCTACTTTATCGCTTGCATGCCAGCATTCTACTTACGATCATAGTCTTCTAGAAAAATTTTTCGCAAATCAGTTTCTGCGCTTATAATTTTGTAAATAGTGTCTTCCTACTATTGTATTGATATGTAAAACATGATTATATGGCAGATGTAATCAAGAAATTAACTCGAAAAAAAAAAACATCAAATGAAATGATATGGATTCTGATATGTAAAAAAAAAACATATTTAAAAATATTCTCACGCTTGTTCCTCACCATGTATTATATTTAAAAAAATAATTTGAAGTTAAATTTTTATTTGCAGGAAGAATTCTAGTGAACTTCCTCAACACTAGGGATATTCCTGTTCACCAAACTCGGTTCGGCCATTTTTGATCACTTAAACTCGAGTTTTGTTATCACATAATTTTAATTATCATATTTCAAACTCATCGTACTTAAAAATTTATTATTTAATTAAAAGTTAATTTCTAGCGATGACGGAATTGGGCTTTTGATTTTTTTTTTTTTTACATAAATATGTAAAAACATTTTTCTTTTTTTTATTTATTTAAATTATTTGAACCTTTTGCGGTGAACGAAAAAAACCAGACCAGAACAATTTGAACTTTGTGCGATGAATAAACAACGATACCTGAACAATTTGTTAATTCGAATGCGAATGAATTTACTTCCTCTTCAAGCTCGACATCTCAAGTTGAACTTGAAACTAGCAACCCGACCTCTAAAACGATTGAAGAAGGATCCTTCTGGGACGAACTTACTGAAAATGATAACAAATGGCATTGCAAGCATTGTCAGACTTTCTATTCAATGAATACGGGCCTCTCTACAATTATTCATATTTCAAACGTAATCATCCTGAAAACGGACCGGACAAATGCTGCTATAAAGGTAATTTCGATCCAGATAGTGCCGAAGTGGTTATATAAATAAACCAATATCTCTTTAAATGGATTATTACAGACCAGCAAGCATTTTTATTGTTGAAAATAAAGATATTCAACTGTTTATTAATAAAATAACACCATGCTATTCTCTTCCATCAAGACAGTTTGTTGTGCAAAGTAATTTAAGATTATATCATGAAAAGCAAAGGCCTTTGAATCAGGTGTTATTGATAAAATTCGGGACGGACGGACGTATTTTTTTTTAATTTAATTAATGTTTACATTTAAGGTTATACAAAGTTAATTTTTCATTTTGCACAACAAGGAATCAAAAAATTGGACCGGCAGTCATATTTTTCTTGCCAGTCCTATCGGACAATTACGGAAAATTAAGGTCTCCATCGGGTGACACCAGATGAAAATAGCGGGAAAAAATAGATGTCAAAAATCGAAAAATAGGCACAATTGGGATCTAAAAAAAAAAAAAAAAAAAAAAAAAAAAAAAAAAAAAAAAAAAAAAAAATTGAAATATTGTAAAAATGGGGCGGTGGGTAATGCAAAACGAAAAATCAACTTTGCGTGGCCTTAATAAAGTAATATGAATTAACTCTTATATTAAATACATCGATTAAAGCAATGATTTTAACTAGGGGCGTTCTCAAACGCCTTAATCAATAAGTAAAAAATGTCGGAAAATAAAATTTATTTGCGAAAAATATTTTAAATTAGTCAAGCGGGTTAATCATTTGCGTAGTTTGATAAAGCTTATTACGCAAATATGACATTTTTATTAGCAAAAAAAAAATATTGAAATGAGTATGCCGTTTGAATCAACAAACTTTTTACAATAAACCACCTTTTTTTATACCTAACTTGAAAAATTCCACAATCTATTGAGTTTTCAAAGAGATCGCTCAAGTATTATTTTTCCATATTCAGCAACGAATTATTATTTTATTTCACGCACTAAATGTTTTTATTCTCGCTCGGATTCTTGTTATTTAACATAAACTTTATTAAATATTAAGAAGATACATGATGGGAGTGTGCTCCACTTCACTACTTCCTCCTCCATCTTGACATATTTTGTACTCTTTCCAATTTTACTATATGTAGTGATGGGCAACGCGCGGGATCAGCCGCGCGGGATTTTAATATAAGATTTTCTGGCCTGCATTAGCATATCATCTGGCCTGCATTAACAAATTACCCGGCCTGCTTTAACATAAGTGTATAAAAATATTATGCATTTAAATGAATAAAGATTCCTGGTTCGCGCTTGGTCTAATAATATTTTGGGGAACTGTTTTTGCGCTTTAATTTTCTTGATCGTATAACTACCTAATCAGTCAATATGATTGATCTATTTTAATCGAATTTATAACATTATATTCGACCATTGACTTAACTCGATCAATGATAGGTCATTATATAATCGAGTCAATAGACTATTTTTACGCAATAAGAGACTACCTTGTCCATCTCTAGTTGTAATTTACAATCTCAGGGATTATCAATGTTCGTATATTCAGAAATCAGATTTTGGACAAAGGAATTATTGTGGCTTACAAAATAATGTTCCTTTGATCAAATTTTGCAGACCGCCGTTCAATTGGTGATTTTCTTAATAAATATTCAATGCAAACAAACCTTTTTATATATCCTCAAACCAACACCTACATTCTCAAAAACAACATTATTCAATCGCATAATATATCATGTGATTTTATGTGTTAGTTGCGATTTGCAAATTTGATCAAAGATACTTAATTTTGCAAACCGTGATAAGATTCACAACATTGATTTTTTGTTTCCACAAATTCATCAATAAACTGTGACAATTGTTAATACAGCTACCGATATTTGTCTGGTTTATTAGTTCGTACACAAATTTTAACAAATGTTGCTACAATAAATTATTTGCGAGATGACAACGCCGAATCCGGTAATTTATTATCAACCATAACATCCTTAACGTAATATTATGTGATTTGTACGATTAAAATCCTGTCGAAACGATTAAAATGCTGATCATAATAAATTTAATTCGTATTTAAGGTATTACTTTGGTAACGCTCAATTGAGTGCCGAATATATTTGTCTATATAGAGGTTATGCCAATATATTGGGAATAAAAACGTTTTCAAGATTCATGTAATTGAAATGGCATTTTCTGACGAATTTAAATTTTAATTCAAGTTAAATATTGGTTATTATTTATATGCAGTACAATTTTAATTATACATTAGCTTAATAAAAGATTGATAATTTTAAATTAATTCTTCGAAGATATAATGTTCTAAAAAATTTATATCAAAATACGGAATCGAAATTTCGTGTACTGGCTTCACCAAATATATTAAGGTTGACTCAAAATGTAAATTGCTTCAATTGCACTTATTGAACAATATGCTGTTGCAGTACCAATCAAAGTTTTCACAGACAAGAAACTTCTAACAAAGGGTAAGCTTGTCGCAGTAAATGATTGAGAAATGGCGATAATTCCACCTGGGGGTGTAGCAGCTTTATGTAATGACATAGCCCATGCTGCAACTGAATGTTTTAAGATACCTTCTGGGCCAAATCCTAATGAATTTAACGCACTATAAGTGATTTGTGGACCGAAGAAATAACCAATAGCTAATGATGCTGCGACCTTTTTTGGTGATGGTTCAAGAAACATTCTTTTTAATTCTGGCTGCTTATTAACAAAATGCTGCCTCATTCTATTTGTAGAATCTTGAACTTCAGTAGTAATTTTTTCTAATTCTGGCTGGTAATATCGATATGTTGTCTCACTTTGCTTGCGAAAATTTGAACTCCGGGATTACTAACAATTTGCTGGTTTACTCTATTTGCGGAAACTTGAACTTCAGTAATATATTGTTTCACATTGCTTGCAAAATCTTGAACTTCAGGATTGTAAACAAGATTTTGTTTTACGTTATTTGCAGAATTTTGAATTTCAGCAATAATTTTTTCTAATATTGGCTTATTGTCATCAATATGTTGCTTCATTTTGCTTGCGAAATTTTGGATTTCAGGATTGTAGACAATAAGATGTTTTACTTTATTTGCAGAATCTTGAACTTCAGCAATGCTTTTTTCTAATAATGACTTATTGTCATCAATATGTTGTCTCACTTTGCTTGCGAAATTTTGAACTTCAAGATTATCAATAATGTGTTTTGTCATTTTATTTGTAAAATTTTGAACTTCAACATTGTCGACAATATGTTGTTTCATTTTATTTTCATTTAATTCAAAGTATGGAAATCGTATCATTTTTTTTATGAGGATGTAAAATGTTATTGAAAAAAGTAAATTAAGAATCAGCTACTGGTAAATGATCTATTTATACGTAAAATATTAATGAGCCATGCACTATTGTCATTGTTATCATAAATGTTAATGATAAGCAACCCGTGAAAGATGTTCCAATCGGATCTGTTCTAATAATCGACGCCAATAAATTTCATCATCCGGATGGAAAGTACGTAATGTTTCTTTTTTTTTATTTTTTTTATTTTTTTCGTACGTACATTTCTCACGGTCTTACCAAAAAAGGACGACTTTCATATGATTGGTTGATTTAATCAATTGCCCAAGCAACTAATTTATACACATATTAATTGTCATTGTTAACATAAAACGTTAATGATAAGCAACCCGTGAAAGATGTTCCAATCGACGCCAATAAATTTCAGATCCCGGATGTACATTATTAAACCTAGCTGCTGCACAAAAAATGCGCGGATATTTGGCCAGCATTAAGTAATTTAGGCTGATGATCTTCAAAATTCTTAATTTTGGCCGGAAATTAATTTTTTTAATTTTTTAGCCACAAAAAAGGAAATTTTTTAAAAATAGGCCTGCTCCATGGTAAAATTGGCTCAGGAACATTTTTCACTTAGTTAGCAAGTGCAGTTTCATTAATAGAATTTTGCGTAATTTTGGCTTAATTTTTTTTATCCGCGCATTTTTTGTGCGGCAATATGTACATTTCTCACGGTCTTACCAAAAAAGGACGACTTCATATGGTTGGGTTGATTTAAATCAATTGCCCGGTATACTTTTTCAAATTGCAACGTTTCACAGAAAAGTTGCCTTTGCTACACAAAATAATCTCAAATAATACTTAGAAGCGAAGTTACTATGTGTATTATTACATTCTGCAATTAGTATAACGGTATACAAGTACTGATTGCATAAAAAAAAAAATAGTCAAGTAAAAAGAACAATCAAGGTGTTTAGATTTTGAAAATAGACTCTCACAAGCTATCGTATTTAGATTTAAATTATAATAAAACTTAATACTTATTTTACTTGTTTTATTTTATTCTTGTGTAGAACTTATAAATAAATAGATATTATGATATATTGTAGTTTTAGAATAGATAGTACATGTATTGTTGATTAATAATATAAAGATGGTAATGCAATGGTCGTAATAACTGAAAAATAGAATTATTATTTAAGAATTAAAACTTGCAATCATCTGAGGAACCGCCCCTCGCGTACTATTTACACAAAATTTGGTATAATTTCGACAGCTAAATTTAACTAACCCTGACTGAAAATACCGCAATTTAAAGAACGTTGACATATAAGTAATTACAAATAATTCCAACCAATAGAAAGTATGGGAAATCAGAACATTTACATGGTAAAATAAAAATTTACTTTAAGATGCTCTAAAGTGTTATTTTAATGTGATTAACAAATGATCGCAATGGAACTCACCGATAATTATGTGTAACTTAAAATTTTTATTGACAATTCGAATATTCAATGTATGACGTAATTGAAAATTTCTCAAGCAACATCTTCGATGAGATTAATTAGTGATCGTAATGGTGTTCATTTATTAGAATTAATCAATCAACATTGCTGTCAAGTTTTCTATTATTTGTCAAATATCATCATCAAAAAATAAAAAAAAAAACAAAAGCGACTATTAAACAAGAAGCAAATAGATCTTCAAAATATTTTGGCAAAACAGTCCTTGTAGTTCCATTTACTGACTTCACCAATTATAATATATTACTAGGTTTAGGTCTTAGTTAGATTGAATGAAGAGATTATTGAACATATTACCATATTGGTTTAAGTATTGACTATTGTTTTTTGAACTTCCAGATTTTTTTTATTGTTCGTGATCTGAATTATTAGAGTTGTGGCAACGCGCGGGATCCGCGCGTAATGCGCGGGATCCCGCGTGGGATGCTCGGGATTTAAAAACTCCCGCGCGGGATTTTTAATATAAGATTGTCTGGCCTGCGTTAGCTTATCATCTGGCCGCATTAACAAATTATCCGGCCTGCTTTAACATAAGTGGGCCAATTCCTAATTAGAATTTGATGTAAATAAAAATATTATGCACGCATTAACTTTTAATTTGTTTCTTGTTCCACGGGAGCGGGTCAAAATCCCGACAAACAGAATCCCGACAGGTCATAATCCCGACAAAAAAATCCCTACAATAAAAATCCCGAAAATCCAGACAACAAAAAAATCATTAATTTTATTTAATTTAGGTTAGGGTTAGGTAAGTGCCTAGGATAGGGTTAGGGTGAGCGCCTGGGCTAGGGTTTGGTTTAGTTGATTTTATAGTAAAGTTGCTCAAGGAAAGCTTTTTTTGATTGTCGGGATTTTTGATTGTCGGGATTTTTTTGTCGGGATTATGACCTGTCGGGATTTTGACCCAAACCCCTTGTTCCACATATATACGGGCCTACGTACAGAGATAATGCGCAAACTGTACATTGAAATATATTTTTAATTGTCATAATTAATAAAATAGGAATCTATTATTGATTATTATTGAGTATAAAAGTGACTATTTGATCAGAAATTATAAATAAGCCCGATTATTTCTTATGAGTCGTTTATGAATTGTTATATGTATATAACCTAGTTACTTATAAGTTTTAGCGCATTTATACCTGATAATGCACCTGATTACTTATAAATCTTATATGATTTGATCGCTTTATTACCATATAATTTTTAAATATAATGATTTTAAAACAAATTGATAAATTAAGACAAATCTGAATTGATAAATTTAATAATTATAAGATTCAAATGTTTTAAAAGTAGGCAAATCTATATAAGCATTATATTTGTAATAAAATGCAGTAAGATTTATAAGAAATGATTATTATTTTAACGAGAAATTACATCCCTAGTGATGATTTATATATATATATTATATATATATTTATTAATCATGAAAAATTCGGATACGCTACTCGATCCCGTGAATCCAGCGCGGATCCCGCATCCCGCGCGGGGTTTTTAAAAAAATCGGGATTTGCCCATCACTAGTCAGTTAAAGTATAAAATCTTATAATGCGTAGAATAATCTGGAAAAGTAATCTAGAAAAACCCGATGGATGATTGTTACTAAATGAGGCGCGATCTGCAATAACCAATATGGTATATTCCCGGACTGAATTACAGAATTACTGTGATCAGCAAATTCCGTGCATCATCAGAAATCTAGAAAAAATGCCAATACATGACAGGCTAAAAATTATTTCTAACCAATCACAGATTTGCATTTTTCTAATTTCAGTTGTGATGTATGAAAACATTGCAAATGGAATTTGGATTCACTAACCAACCGAGTGTCAGATTGGAATTTCGTTGCAATTAAAGTCGATTCGGAATCCCATTCTGACGTATAATATTATTACTAGTTCTGTTATTAAGTTACTATTAATAGCATTGTCTGTTTCAAATATCCGTGCAACAAGCGCATTTTCACACAGTCTCCTCAAAATCATTTTCCCAAATCTTTCGGAGAGCTTCGAAATTTCATTTTATATTTACATACAATGACTTTCTATTTCGGGACTAATAAAAACTATGTCACCATGTAGAAGTACAAGCGATTTTTAACCAAAATATGTTAACGCGGGCAAACTTTTTGAATAATAGTAATCTCGTGAGATCACAGGTAGTGCACATCACTACTGAAAATACTTCGTAGACTTCCCATTTCGGTAAATATCGAAGTGCCCACTTTCGCGCGAACTTAAATGGGTGTTACAAACTCGTGGTAGAAATACAAATGAACAATGCACGATATTATACAGTCGAATTTTTTGATTGCACCTTCTTGGAACCACAGTAAAAAAAGGACCAACTGTGCGTTGTTATTGATAGTGAAATATATACAGACAAGCTGGTTTAAGTTATTTGTGTATTTAGAGCTGTTTTAAATAGAGCATATATTTATAGAGAGTTAATTATAGAGTTTTAATTTATCTTACACATTTTTGCGCCAAATGTCAATTTATAATCTATTTTCTAAGAAGTCAGGACAAATTGAAGGTTCGTCAGAAGTCATTCAAATAGCAAGTGATGTTACCCAAATGCATTTAGAAAATAACGAGCCACAGGATTTTCTTAATGAAATTGTTAAAGAAATGTGCAATATATATAATTTAGAAAGATCAAAAGGCACAAACTGCCGCTCAATTCTTGACGCGTTAGAACAATTTTTAGCAATGAAGAAGCAAAATCCGGTCAATATTATCAATTTTTGTTTAAATGATCAAATCAATCCTATAGTTCAAATCATTATTGCGAATTGTTATCATTATGGTAAATGGGTTGAAATGGATGAACATAAAGCATTTATTTATTATCAAAAATCGGCAGTGATGAGAGACGTTGAAGGAATATATAATGTTGGATATTGTTATGACGAAGGAATCGGAGCAAAAAAAAATGAACATATGGCATTCATTAATTATCAAACATCGGCCAATATGGGAAATGCTAGAGGAATGTATAATGTCGGGTATTGTTACTTTAATGGAAGGGGAGTTAAACAAAATGAATATAATGCATTTATTTGTTATCATAAATCAGTAGAGATTGGGTATACATGTACTAAAGGAATAAATTTTGTTGGATATTGTTATAGAAATGGTGTTGGTGTGGTGTTAGAAAGGACGAACGTAAGGCATTTGAATGGTATTTGAAATACACTAAAGATGACAACTGTGAAGGACAAAATTATCTTGGACGTTATTATGAGAAAGGTATAGGTACTATTGAAAATAAAGAAGAAGCATTTAAATGGTATTTGAAATCTGCTGAAGCTGGCAATCCTGAAGGACAATATTATCTTGGACGCTGTTATGAAAAAGGTGTAGGTACTAATGTAAATAACGAAGTGGCATTTATATGGTATTCAAAATCCGCTAAAAACGGTAATTCAGAAGGACAATATCATCTTGGATGCTGTTATGAAGAAGGTATAAGTACTAATGAGAATAAAAAAGAAGCATTTAAATGGTATTTAAAATCTGCTGAAAATAGTAATTCTGAAGGGCAGTATAAACTTGGATGCTGTTATGAAAATGGAATTGGGATCGAAAAAGATGAACATAAGGCATTTTTATGTTACAAAAAATCTGCTGATATGAACAATAAAAGAGGATCGGATAAAATAAATAGTCCTAATGGAATGTTTTATATGGGAGTTTTTTATGAAAAGGGTATTGAAATTAAAAAGGATGAATGTGAAGCATTCTATTATTATCAAAAATCAGCAGAGATGAAGGACATTAATGGAACCTACAGTGTTGGAAACTGTTATCGAAATGGAATTGGAGTTGAAAAGAATGAATATATGGCATTCATTTATTATATAGAAGCCGCTAACATGGGAAACATTGTTGCAATAAATGAAGTTGGGTATTGTTATCTTAATGGATTGGTGTTGAAAAAGATGGACATAATGCATTCATATATTATCAAAAATTGGCAGAGATGGGAAACGCCAGTGGAATGCATAACGTTGCATATTGTTATGAAAAAGGAATCGGAACTGAAAAAAATAATCACAAAGAATTTAAATGGTATTTGAAATCCGCTAAAAATGATAATTCAGAAGGACAATACCATCTTGGACGCTGCTATGAAACAGGTGTAGGTAACAATAAAGATAAAGAAGAGGCGTTTATATGGTATTTTAAATCCGCTGAAACGGTAATTCAGAAGGACAATATCATCTTGGATGCTGCTATGAAAAAGGCATATGTACCTGTGAGAATAAAGAAAAGGCATTTATGTGGTATTTAAAATTCGCTGAAAGTGGTAATCCTGAAGGGCAGTATAAACTTGGATATTGTTATGAAAGTGGAATTGGTATTGAAAAAGATGAGCATAAGGCATTTTTGTGTTACAAAAAATCTCTGAAATGAACCATAAAAAAGGATCAGATAAAATGAATAGTCCTAGTGGAATGTTTTATATTGGAGTTTTTATGAAAAGGGTATTGAAATTAAAAAGGATGAATGCGAAGCATTCTATTATTATCAAAAATCAGCCGAGATGAAGGATATTAATGGAACCTACAGTGTTGGAAACATTATCGAAGAAAAGAATGAATATACGGCATTCATTTATTTTAAAGAAGCTGCTGACATAGGAAATATAGTTGCAATAAATGAAGTCGGAAATTGTTATCTTAATGGAATTGGTATTGAAAAGGATGAAAGTAAAGCTTTCATTTATTATCAAAAATCGGCAAGAGTAGGAAACGCTAGCGGAATATTCGCGCTTGCTAACTGCTATAAAAATGGAATTGGGTTGAAAAGAATCAATATATGGCATTCATTAATTATCAAAAATCAGCAGAAATGGGGAATGCATTTGGGGCATACAACGTTGGATGCTGCTATCTCCATGAAATTGGAGTTAAAAAAGATGAACATAAAGCATTTGTTTATTATCAAAAATCAGCAGAGATGGGTACTTCACTGAAACTATAAAAAAATTGAAAATATTATTATTATATATTAATTATGTTTTTATTATATTTTAAAAAACGTTATAATTACTAGTTATAAGTTAATAATAATAATATAAATAATATATATTAAAACTGTTTTAGTAATATTAATAAAAACATTTTTAAAACATTATTAAACTAAATAAATTTCATATTTATAGTATAATATAAATATTTATATTTTATAAATATATCATATTATAATATATTTTATAATATTAAATATAATATAAATAAAACAAATCAATAATATAATGATTTAGACAAATGTGTTTACCCCAAAATCTCGCAAAAAAGATTTTTTGTTAAAATACAAAGGATGGTTTCATAAGCAAAACTACGAGATATAAGCATTTTTTAAAAATAATTTTGGTTTAAAAAATATTTTTAAAAAACTTATTTTAATATATTTTTAAAATATAATAATAATGTTTTTATAATATTTTTAATAATATTAAGATAATGTATTAAAAATATTTTAAAAAAATTATTTAAATTTTTTTTTAAAATATAATAATAATATTTTTACAATATTTTTAATAATGTATTAAAAACATTTTTAAAAGTTTATTTTAAGTTGTTTTTAAATAATAATAATAATGTTTTTATAATAATTTTGATAATATTAAAATAATGCTTTAAAAACATTTTTAAAAAGCTTATTTTAAACTATTTTTAAAATATAATAATAATGTTTTTATGATATTTTTAATATATTAAAATAATGTTTTAAAAACATTTTTAAAAATTTATTTAAAGTTATTTTTAAATATAATAATAATGTTTTTATAATAATTTTTATAATATTAAAATAATGCTTTAAAAACATTTTTAAAAAATTTATTTTAAAGTATTTTAAAATATAGCAATAATATTTTTATAATATTTTTAATAATATTAAAATAATATTTTAAAATATTTTTAAACAATTTATTTTAAACTATTTTTAAAATATCATAATAATGTTTTTAAAATATTATTATTTTATTATAAAAACATATATACTTTTTTTTAAGTTTCAGTAAAGTAATGTTGATGGAGCATATAACGTTGGGTATTATTATGTAAAAGGAATTGGAGTCGAAGAGGATGAGCATAAGGAATTCGCTTCTAATCAAAAACCAGCAGAGATGAGGAACGCTAAAGGAATTGGAATTGAAGATGATGTATATAAGGCATTCATTTATTATCAAAAATCAGCAGAGATGGGGCACGTTAAAGGAATAAATAATGTTGGATATTTTTAACTTAATGGAATTGGTATTGAAAAGGACGACAATAAGGCTTTTTAATGGTACATGAAATCCGCTAAAAGTGGCAATTCGGAAGGACAATATCGTCTAGGACACTGTTATGAAAAAGGTATAGGTACTAATGAGAGTAAAGACGAGGCATTTAAATGGTATTTAAAATCTGCGGAAGGAGGTAATTCTGAGGGACACTACAATCTCGGACGTTGTTATGAAAATGGAATTGGAGTAGAAAAAGATAGTTGTATGGCATTCAGATGTTATAAAAATCTTCTGATATGAACCATCAAAGAGCACATAATAATATGATAAGTCCTGATGGAATGTTTTATACGGGATTTTTTTTTGAAAAGGGTATTGGTGTTCAAAAAGATGAATACGAAGCATTCAATTATTACAATAGATCTGCTGACATGAAGCACAAAGCAGGATCAGATAAAATGATGAGCTTTGATGGAATGTTTTATATGGGAGCTCTTTATGAAAAGGGTATTGGAGTTAAAAAGGATGAGTATAAAGCATTTGAATGGTATTCGAAATCCGCTGAAAACGGCAATTCAATAGGACAATATTTTCTTGGACGCTGCTATGAAAAAGGTGTAGGTACTAATGAAAATAAAGAAAATGCATTTAAATGGTATCTGAAATCCGCTAAAAATGGTAATTCAGAAGGGCAATATTATCTTGGACGTTTCTATGAAGATGGCATAGGTACTAATCAGAATAAAGAAGAGGCATTTAAATGGTATTTCAAATCTGATGAAGGAGGTAATTCTGATGGACATTACAATCTTGGACGTTGTTATGAAAATGGGATTGGGGTTGAAAAGGACAGTTTTAAGGCATTTTTATGTTACAAAAAGTCTGCTGATATGGACCACAGGAAAGGTTTGAATAAAATGAGAAGTTCTGATGGGATATTATATATGGGAGTTTTTACGAAAAGGGTATTGGAGTTGAAAAGGATGAACATGAAGCGTTTAAATGGTATTTTGAATCGGTTGAAAACGGTAATTCAAAAGGACATTATTATCTTGGGCGCTGTTATGAAGAAGGTGTAGGTACTAATGAAAATAAAGAGGAGGCATTTAAATGTTATTCGAAGTCCGCTGAAGGTAGTAATCCTGAAGGAGAATACAATCTCGGACGTTGTTATGAAAATGGAATTGGCGTTAAAAGAGATTGTTATAAGGCATTTATAACTTACAAAAAATCTGCTGATATGAACCATGAAAGAGGGTCAGATAAAATTAAAAGCCATAATGGAATGTTTATATGGAGTTTTTTATGAGAAGGGCGTTGAAGTTAAAAAAGATGAATATAAAGCATTCAGCTATTATGAAAAATCTTCAGAGATGGGAAATGCTCAAGGAATATTTATAGTTAGATATTTTTATGAAGGTGGAATTGGAGTTGAAAAAAGCATTTGTTTATTATGAAAAATCTGCTAAAATGGGAGATATCAATGGAATATATCATACTGGCGTTTGCTATCAATATGGAATTGGAGTTAAAAAAAATGCACGTAAAGCGTTCCTTCAATATAAAGGATCAGCAGATCTGGGAAATATTAAGGGAATGGATGCTCTTAGTTGTTACGATCAAGGGATTGGAACACCAACAAATCCGCAATTAGCTGATCATTGGTCTCAAAAGTAAATATCATTTTTTATTTATAGTAATATAATCAAAATTATTTAAATACTGAGATATGCTTATGTATTTAATAATGAATGAATTAGGGGCGACGTTTCATCATTAGGTAATTGATTATAGCTAAATTTGTGCTTACAATAATAGTATGAAAGGCTTAAATATCTAAAATTTTTTAGGTGAATACAAAAGAATGCCAAAATTGGTGTTGATTGTCTATTGATTCCTTATAGCGAATTTGAAATTATTAAGAAAATAGGACAAGGTGGATTTGCAACAGTATATCATGCTAGGTGGCGAGATCAAAACAATGTAATGAGAGATGTTGCGCTTAAATCACTCAATAGGTTGTCATCGAATAAAGTTTATTGTGCTTCATTTATAGAAGAAGTAATTTTATTTATACTTTTGATATTCAATTATACGTTCTTTACTAATCTATACAATATCGAATTTTAATAATAAAGTTAAGGCATATTTTGATATGCATAAAGAAAACCCCACATTTTTAAAATGCTATGGCATATCAGAAGACATAATTTCAAAAAAAATATTCTTGAATATGCGGCACAAGGGTCTCTACGTGATAATCTAAATTCTATAGCGCAAATGAAGTGGAAAGACAAAATTGCTATAGTGCAACACATTGCTACAGATCTACAGACTATTCATTTTGGCAATCGTGTCCATCGAGAGTTGCATAGTGGTAATATATTACAAAATAGTTTGCACGACGCAGATTTGGGACTCTCAATATCAACGAATATTGCAGAACATAGCAATCGCTGTGAGGTGCTGCCATACATGGCTCCGGAAGTATTAAAGGATGAACCATATACTACAGCATCTGATATTTACTCTTTTGGTATAATTATGTGGGAAATGTCTGCTGGAAAACCTAATTATTAGAACAATATTGATCTTATCTGTAATGGTCTCCGTCCAAAATTTTCAGAAGAAATACCATCACCTTACATTGAATTGGCGAATAACTGTATGAAACAAATTGCATATGAACGACCTTCAGTTAGTGATATTCAAGACGTTTTAAACTGTTGGACAAAAAAAATAAATTACTTTGTGAATATTTTTAAAAATGCTGATAAAAAAATTGATAATTTTAAAGCTGAACATCCATGCGAAAATTCTATAATCAAGTATTCATCAATTAGCTCAAAATTAAAAAGTTATCTATTAGGATAAATGATTTTATATAGTAAATTAATAATGATATAACTCTTCAAATTCTTTTATATTAATTATATAAATGGATAAATGCATCGACTTTTGATTATATTACAATTATGATTCTTTGGTCATCTGACTTAAATTCTTTTGATCTTTGCCGAAGAATAGAACTTCTCGCGCATCTACGTATTTTTTAGATAATAAATAATAATAAATTTTTACTCCATAATGACTAGAAACTAAAACCTTTGATATTACAAACCATATAACGAATAATTAATCATGTAATAATCTATTATATTAATAACTACCGTATTTGCCCGTAATAACGCGCAGGGGTGTAATTTCGAATTCGGCCTGAATTAAGCATAATTCGGGCCATTACTCGAAATAACGCCCCCGCTATTACGCGCAAATACGGTAATGAGGAATTGACTTGACATTAGTGTTACAAGAATTTATAATCCCGGATCTTTGCTCAAACAAGGGCACATGCTTGTTATAAGTTGATGGTTCTCTAATTTGTATTATTCTATCTTAATGGCATTATGTCTTTGAAGAATTGACCGTTCAAAAAACAATATGGGCGGTCAAAAGTAGAAACCAAGGAAATTGGATGATCACGAGTTTTGAGATAATTGGCAAAACATATTTGGTTACACAAAAACAAAACAAACCTAAAAATAACAATTCTGGATTATAAACCTGTTTGTTATTCAACTGATTGGCTAATTTTTATAGATCTACCAATGAAAATTGTGTGACGTTAGACATTGATCTATTTTTAGATTTTTCCGTTTTACCGTTTAAAAGTTTTAAACGACTATAACTTCAAAATTTACTAATTAATTATATTTTCTTTATTAAATAAAAAAGATTCAGCTTTAAAAAATATATTTAATTGATCTAAAATCTCATTTTTTAAAAAAAGGTCAAATTCCTTGGTTTCTACTTTTGACCGCCCATATCTTAATTTATTAATTTGACATCGACTTTATTGTTGTTTTCATAAATTTTGAGATGATTAAAAAAAATTTTCTGATAACCGAATTGATAAGTTATAGAGTCAAAACCAATAATTACCGACATTGACCGAAATAAAGGTTACATCTAATTTTCCTGATAGTCATTTCCCCAACATCATAGAAAGTGATAATTTTTATTCCTGCATCTAATAAAAATGTTCACCCTAACCCAGGTTGACAATGGGCGCAATAGGACCCCGAACAATACATATAGAGGTTACATTAGCTTTAATATAAACTTTTTAAAATTTTTATCCACATTTTATTAGAGCTAATTAACTATATTTTACATATAAGCTTTAATATTTAATTTAAAAAATTTTTCTCAAAAAAAAAATTTTTCCAAAAAAATATTTTTCTCAAAAAAAAATTTTCTAAAAAAAATTTTTCTCAAAAAATTTTATTTTACAAAATTAATTTGCACATTACTGAATTTTGATTGGCAAATTATTTTTCTCAAAAAAAAATTTTTTCTAAAAAAAAATTTTTTTAAAAAAGGTCTTTTTAAAAAATTTTTTTTTATCTGAATTTTAAATATAACCTATTTAAAACTTATTAATTTTATCCACTTTTAATAATATAGGGTGTTCCAAGTTAAAAGGGCCCATTTTTACAATTTTTTGAAAAATGAGTTTTTATTAGATTCATATAAATTTTGATATGATTGACATTTTTCAATTATAAAGGAAAGTCGATTTGCATAATAAAAAATCAAGATAATGTAAAAGAAAAATTACACGAGGCTACATAGGGCAAACACATTATAAGATTACCTGACAGTTACCTGTTACCTTTAAACAATCAAAATCGTGACATTTGATTAATTCCGGATCAATTCAAAAATCAAAATAAATGATTAAACACAATTATCTCAAAATAAACTATATGTAAAAATGGGCCCTTTTAATTTATGACACTCCATATAATATTAAAAACTTTTATCCATTTTTAAATATAACCTTTTGACTACTTTTTGACCAATATCTACTTATCAAATATAATATTTATTAAAAAAGAAATATTTTTAGCCAAAATTTTAATATAACCCCTATATATTGTTTGGGTTCTGGTCCAATAGAGTTTAATGTAAATTTATGTGTTGGGCACAAATGTAGAAATACATTAAAAGTAGGAGGAGAAGGAAGTGTTATATTTTCAACTTCATAATTTTGACTATTACCATTACCACAGCCACGATCACGACCACGACCATGAGCATGACCACGACTACAACTACTATTATGGTTTTCAATTCTTTTATCTTCAAGTTGATCTTGAACATCGTAATTTTCATCTTCATCTGATTCACTTTGCTCATAATTTTCATAAGTATTACATGATAATTTAAGAATATATACCTGATACGTGATCATCATTCTGTTCATCAGAAATTGAGGTTTCCATTATAAATTGCGATAAAAAATTTTTTAGTGAAAGAAAAAAAATCAAATTTGAATAAAAAATGTCTTACATGGAAAAATTTTAAAAGATTCTTTTGATGGCACTTTTTGAAACAATGAGTAAGTATATTAATTAAATTAATTAATTAAATTGTTAACAGAATGTAAATTAATACTTAACTAATGCAGAAAAATGATTAGTTGATTTTTGTAAAGAAATATAAATTGATCTACATTCGAATTTAGAAATTGCAGGCAAATTTGCCTGCAAAACCGTTTAAGGAATAATTATATAGTGATGATTACTTGCAGTAAGATTTAGCAAAATTTAAATTTTTTCAATTATTATAAAATGCACTTATGGTGTTTTACTGCCATAAATAAATTAGATTTGTGTAACAAAAACAAAAAATAAATATATAAAACAAAAAATAAATTTAATTACTTTGGGGTTAGGGTAAGTCCTGGAATTTTTTTGGAGCTTTATTTTATACAGAATTTAGCAAACCCAAAAGTGGTTTCATAAGCAAAATTTTGAGATATGAATGCTTTTTTAAAAAAATAAAAAAAATGAAATTTTATGTTACACCTAATCTTAAATTTTGATTGGCTATTCTTATAGTTTTGTGTAACATAGTGTAAAACACTATAGGTGCATTTTAGTAAAGCTCTTTTTTATTTAATTCTAAAATCAAGATAACTGTTTAGATTTAAAATAAAATTTAGTGCATTTTTTATTTTGTCAATTGATTTGAGTAGTATCTTGACAATACCTAGCCAAATTAAATAAATATTTTTATTTAAATTTTGCAGATTTGCAAAATTCAAATAAAAAAATTTATTAAAATTAATTAAATAGTTATTAAAATATCTTTATTTAAAGTTTTAAAAACTTGATTTGGTGTATAAATATTAAATATGGGGTATGAATACTAGTACTCTACAATAATAATAAATATATATAAAAAAATTGTATAATAGATATTTTTTATAAAATTATTATTGTAAATTATACATATTAATCATTTTGTATAAAATAAAATTTATATATTAAGTGATAAATAATTGTTCAATTGCATAATTGTAAAAGGTGTATTTTTTTTTTACTAAAGATTCATAATATATTATTTTATAATTGTTGGCTATATCTATGCTTATCAAAAAAGATTATAAAAAAGTATGCGATTACAAATAGATAATGATAAATAGATAAAAATAATGTAATAGATTACAGAGTAATTTTTTAATTTATTTAATTAATCTAATAGTAAACTGATTTCAATAGCAACCAATTTAATAATATAATTCATTTGTCAATATGAAATATAATTCTATTTAAATTCATTTTAGACTTAGTACAATTTATTTTTTGGATTTTAAACTAGTTCTGATCTTTACTAATGGGCTTTAATACTGTATAATATTTGAATACCCTTTAGCATAGTCTTTAAAGATACAAATTAAATTATTATTATTTACAAAATTATAACCAAATTTATTAGTTGTATACATACTAGAGTTTTAGTAATATCAATTTATTTCAGCAGAATCAGCTTGAGCTTAAGATGGATTAAATAAATATTTTTAAATAAATTAAATAAATAAATTAATATAATTTTAATATATTAGTTGAAAATAAATACCCATAATTGCCTTTGAAATTAATTTTGTACTAATAAGTTTGCTAGTATATAGTTCATCAGAATGCTTTGGTTTTGGCAATGATATAATATGTTTATCTGCATCTATAAATTGCTTTGCGATTTTATTACAAGCCATCTTTTTAAGCAAATTTTTAATTTCATTAAAATCATTTGAACTAGTTAACTTCACATGCCAATCTTTAATTTCATTATCAATTGAATAGAATATTACTTTAGCCCAATTTTTAAATTTATCATCATTTATCTGATTAAGGAACTTTTCAAATTCATTATTATTTAAACTAGTTATATTTTCTTTTGTAATGTTATTATTGTTTGAACTAGCTATCATTTCAAGCAAACCTTCAATTTCATTATTGTTTAAACTAGCTATCTTTTTAAGCAAATCTTTAACTTCTTTAAGCCAATTTTTAATTTTATTATCATCTATTTTAATAAGCAAATTGTTAAATTCATTATCATTTAAACTAGCTATCTTTTTAAGCAAATCTTTAATTTCATTATCATTTGAACTAGCTATATTTTCAAGCCAATCATTAATTTTATTAAATAAAGCTATTGTATCAAACCAACCAACTATTTTTTTATTAATATTCCAAACATTAGGCCGTTTTTGTGGATCAGAATTCATGCATTTCTCAGCCAATTCAATATAGCATTTAGGAGTTCCGGGTGCAAACTCTGATCGCAATCCTTGTAAAATCTTGACTGCAAGTTTGGTATTGAATTTGTGACCATCAAAAGGTCTTTGCCCACTTGTCATTTCTGTCATAATAACTCCAAACCCATAAATATCTGCTGCTTGTGTAAACTGCTGCTTGCCTGATAAAACTTCTAGTGCAACATATGGCATAACTCCATAAATACCTTCTTTTAAAGCTTTTTCTTCTTTTTTTATAGACAATCCTAGATCTGCAATATAAGTTGTGATATCATCTTGCTGGTCTTGTAAAATGTTGCCACTGTGAAAATCAGCATGAATATATTGTGTATTATGAATCCAATATAAATCATCTGAAATATCTTTAAGTATTTGTAATTTAGTCTGCCATGTAAGGTTGCAAAAATTTTTTCTTAAATATTTATGAAGACTTCCATTATTAGCATACTGAAATACCATCAAGTATTCTTTTGTTTCTGTATTTTGAGTTATGCCATATATTGCGAGCTTCCTACTACATGACATAAGACTTTTGAACTTGAAGTTTTAGACAAATGGATTAGTTTAATAACTTAATAAATTAGAAAAATAATAAATTTAAATTAACTTACTTCTTTTAAAAAATCAAATTTGGTTTCCTCAGAACCAGTCAATGTCTTGAGTGCAACAATGCTGGATGGTTTACGCACTCTTTTGTAAATATTGTTATCACCGTCCTCAATTGTTTCAACTTGTCGTATGCCATCCAACCAGGTTGCTGAATATACAGAGCCAAATCCTCCTTTACCGATTTTTTTAACATCTGATAATCCATCAAATGGAATCCATTCAATCGCATCTTCATATCTCCGGTCTCTAAGTTGGAACGTTTTCATGCAATCATCAATATTTTTATCTCTTATTGTCCACCTTGTTGTTATGTCAGGGTCGCATGATGAACACCATGCTGGTTGAGTGTTATCTTCATTACAATGCGCACATTTTCCATATTCAGCATTTCTATAAATATATAATTGATTTATTTTATATCTGTGGTTTTAACTCTATATATAATATAAATGATTTTTATATTTACCGACTAAATTAATGCGAATGAAATGAATTGTACGTAATGGTAAATAAGTACTTATGTTCTTGTTTTGTGAACTTGTTTTCTTTTTTTTATGTAGTAAAATTATTAAACATTCTTTATACTCACGAGCTGAATGAAATGATTAATGCGAATGAAATGATTTATAGGTAATGGTAAATAAGTATTTATGTTCTTGTTTGTGAGCTTGTTTTGCTATCTTTGTGGTAAAATTATTAAATGTTCTTATACTCACATGCTGAATGAGATGATTCATCGAATGTGAACTTGTTTTGTTGTTTTTATGTACTAAAACTATTAAATGTTCTTTATACTCACGGACTAAATTAATGCGAACGAAATGAATTGTACGTAATGGTAAATAAGTATTTTGTGAACTTGTTTTGCTGTTTTTATGTATTAAATTATTAAATGTTCTTTATACTCACAGGCTGAATGAAATGGTAAATAAGCATTTATGTTCTTATTTTGTAACCTGTTTTGCTGTTTTTATGTAGTAAAATTATTAAATATTTTTATACTCACATGCTGAATAAAATGATTAATGCGAATGATATGAATTGTACGTAATGATAAATAAGTATTTATGTAGTAAACTTATTAAATGTTCTTTATACTCACGAGCTGAATGAAATGATTAATGATTTGTACGAAATGGTAAATAAATATTTATGTTGTTTTGTGAATCTGTTTTGCTGATTTATGTGTTTCAAAGTTATGATACTCACGCGCAAAATTGATTAATGCGAATGAAATGATTTGTACGTAATGGTAAATAAGTATGAACTTGTTTTGCTGTTTTTTATGTAGCAAAATTATTAAATGTTCTTTATACTTACGAGCTGAATGAAATGATTAATGCGAATGAAATGAGTTGTAAGTAATGGCAAATAAGCATTTATGTTCTTGTTTTGTGCTGTTTTTTGTGTAGTAAAATTATTAGAAGTTCTTTATACTCACGCGCTAAAAATGATTAACGCGAATAAAATGATTTATAAGAAATGGTAAATAAGTATTTATGTTATTTTGTGAACTTGTTTTGCTGTTTTTATGAGTAAAATTATTAAACGTTCTTTACACTCACGAGCTGAATGAAATGATTAATTCGAATGAAATGATTTGTACCTAATGGTAAATAAGTATTTATATTCTTGTTTTGTGAACTTGATTTGCTGTTTTTATGTAGTAAACTTATTAAATGTTCTTTATACTCACATGCTGAATGAAATGATTAATACGAATGAAATGATTTGTGCGTAATAGTAAATAAGTATTTATGTTTGTGAACTTGTTTTGCTGTTTTTATGTAGTAAAATTATTAAATGTTCTTTATACACACCGACTAAATTAATGTGAATGAAATGATTTATACGTAATGGTAAATAAGTATTTATGTTCTTGTTTTGCTGTTTTGTAGTAAAATTATTAAATGCTCTTTATACTCACTTGCTGAATGAAATGATTAATGCGAATTAAATGATTTGTACGTAATGGTAAATAAGCATTTATGTTCTTGCTTTGTGAATTATTTTGCTGTTTTTATAAATTAAATGTTCTTTATACTCACTCGCTGAATGAAATGATTAATGCGAATGAAATGATTTGTATGTGAACTTGTTTTGCTGTAAAATTATTAAATTTCTTTATACTCACGAACTAAATAATGCGAATGAAATGATTTGAAAGTAATGTTAAATAAGTATTTGTGATCTTGTTTGGTTGTTTTTATGTAGTAAAATTATTAAATGTTCTTTATACTCACTAACTAAATAATGCGAATGAAATGATTTGTACGTAATGGTAAATAAGTTTAAGTTCTTGTTTTGTGATCTTGTTTTGCTGTTTTTGTGTAGTAATGTTCTTTATACTCACCGACTAAATTAATGTGAATGAAATGATTTGTACGTAATGGTAAATAAGTATTTTCTTGTTTTGTGAACTCGTTTTGCTGTTTTTATATAGGAAAATTATTAAATGTTCTTTATACTCACGTGCTGAATGAGATGATTAATGCGAATGAAATGATTTGACGTAATGGTAAATAAGCATTTATGCTCTTGTTTTGTGAACTTATTTTGCTGTTTTTATAGTAAGACTATTAAATGTTCTTTATACTTACATACTGAATGAAATGATTAATGCGAATGAAATAATTTGTACGTGATGGTAAATAGGTATTTGTATTCTAACTTATTTTATGTAGTAAAATTATTAAATGTTCTTTATACTCACGGGCTGAATAAAATGATTAATGTGAATGAAATGATTTGTACGTGATGGTAATAAGCATTTATGTTCCTGTTTTGTGAACTTGTTTTGCTGTTTTTATGTAGTAAATAGGGATTAAAACCGCCTAAAATTTTTCTTAATCGTTTAACCGTTTAATTTGGCCGGCATTAAAATAATTCCGGTCCACGACCAATATAATTCTGCCCGGAACTATAGAGCAATTTTTAAACGGTTAAACGGTTCCAATCCCTAGTAGTAAAATTATTCTATACTCACGCGCTGAAATGAAGGGATTAATTGAATGAAATGATTTGTACGTAATGGTAAATAAATATTTATGTTCTTACTTTGTGAACTTGTTTTGCTGTTTTTATGTAGTACAGCCGTCCTTAATTTATATCAACCTATTTATATTCATGTTAATATTGATATTAACGAGGGAACATATTAAAGTTGATATATATATTAAAGTTGATATATATAAAGGAGTTTCAATAATTTTAATATATAAAAATTCATTTTATAGCTTAAGTTGATATCAACGGGGTTGATATTAATGAGGGACGACTGTACTGTAAAATTATTAAATGTTCTTTATACTCACACGCTGAATGAAATGATTAATGCGAATGAAATGATTTGTACGTATGGTAAATAAGTATTTATGTTCTTGTTTTGTGAACTTGTTTTGCTGTTTTTATTTATTAAATGTTCTCTATACTCACGTGCTGAATGAAATGATTAATGCGAATGAAATAAATTATAAGTAATGGTAAATAAATATTTATGTTTTTTGTTTTGTGAACTTATTTTTGCTGTTTTTATAGTAAGATTATTAAATGTTCTTTATACTCACTAACTAAATAAATTCAAATGAAATGATTTGACGTAGTGGTAAATAAGTATTTATGTTCTTGCCTTGTGAACCTGTTTTGCTGTTTTTATACTCACATACTTAATGAAATAATTTGTACGTAATGGTAAATAAGTATTTATGTCTTGTTTTATTTTGTAAACTGATTTTGCTGTTTTCGTGTAATAAAATATTAAATATTCTTTATACTTACGGAATAAAGTAGCACAAGCAAAAAATACGTATTTATAAGCTTAAATTACTGAAAGAAATCAATAAATGCTCTTTTTGCTTACTCCCTGATAATTAAAATTGTATAAGAAACTTAATTTGAATAAACTGTAAACATTACGTTTAAAAAAATAAACAACCCACTTTTTAATCCATTGCCTATGTTTATCTTCATTTTTTTCAACGCCAGTTCCATAATAGTAACAAATGTTAGTTTTCCAAATTCCCATAGAATTACCTGCTTCTGCAGACTTCAGATAATATGTAAACGCTTTTTGCTTATTTATGACGACTCCAATTCCCAAATAATAACAATAACCAACTTGATACATTCCGTTAGAATTATACATATCTGCCGATTTTTGATAATATGTGAATGCCTTGTTTTCATCCTTTTCAACTCCTATTCCATATTCGTAACAATAACCAAGACAATTGATTCCTTCTGTATAACCCATATTAGCAGATTTTTCGAACTGAACGAACGCTTTATATTCATCCTTTTCAACGTTAATTCCATGAAGATAAAAATATCCTAATTCATATGTTTCATCAACACATGGACTTCATAGTTATAAACTAGTAATTTAACGGTTGTAACTGGTTAGGATAAATGCCTAAATAAAAAGCATATTTTTAAGGATGTTTAAATAAAATTTTCACTCACGATCTGGTTATTTAGCAGATATATAGTTAATTAGAGGGTAATTTGACAAAAAAGCATCAATTTTAAATAAACATTCTAAACATACTGAGAGTTAATTGAGTAAAGTCTATTTATTTAGTTTATTTGCCGCATAAATAAAATTAAAAAAAATATATTGCTTACTCCCTATTAATTCAATGAATATATAATTAATTAGAGAATATAAATAGGCATAAACCAGAATAATTTTATATTTACTTTTCAATAATTTTTGCCAAAAGTTTTGATGCCCATTCATCATTTGTATCAATTTTCAGTAATTTGTTCACATCATTGAATGATTCTTTGTATTTTCCCATTAGATAATAGGCTTCAGCTCGATATCTTATTGCAAATTTGTTGTTTGGTTCAATATAAAGCAATTTTGTTAGATCAATGACTGCTTCTTCATATCTTGCCATGATAAAATTAAATTTTACTCGAAATTTAAGAGCAGAATCTTGTTTGATTTTCAGCGAATTTTCTAAATCTTTAAGTGTATACGTATTTGTCGTATTACTGCACATATTAAATGTTTTGATCCATGTTTTTTTCAAAAATTCATCTACATCATCACTGAGTTCATTACCAAGCAATTTTGTTAGATCAATAATTGCTTCCTTATATCTTTCCGTTATAAGATAGGCTCTTCCTCGATATACTAATGCAAATTTGCTGTTTGGTTCAATATCAAGCAATTTTGTCAGATCAACAATTGCATCTTCATATCTTTTCATGATAAAATTAAAATTTACTCGAAATTTAAGAGCTGTATCTTGTTTGATTTCCAGAAAATTTTCCAAATCTTCAAGTGCATATATATTTGTCACATTATTGCACATATTAAATGCTTCGATCAATTTTTTTTTCAATGATTCATCAATGTCATCATTGGGTTCGATACCAAGTAATTTTGCTAGATCAATGATTGCTTCCTTCGTTAGATTATAAGCTTCTCCTAGATATCTTAGTGCAAATTTGCTGTTTGGTTCAATATCAAGCAATTTTGTTAGATCAATAATTGCATCTTCATAATTTCCCATGATAAAATTAAATTTTCCTCGAAATTTAAGAGCATCATCTTGTTTTATTTTCAGTGAATTTTCTAAATCTTCAAGTGTACATATATTCGTCGCATTAATGCACATATTAAATGCTTCAATCCACTTTATTTTTAATGATTCATCATCTATATCATCACTAGTAGTCTCTATTTTCAAAGAATTACAATGTTAAATTACAAATCAAACAAAAATACGCTTATAACTATTCAGCATTACCTGCAAATTTAAATTTTCTACTACCAAAATTTACTTCTATAGATCCACCTTGCGACCTCAATCCAACACAAGGATATATGGTGCCTCTTAAATTTCGGAATGCAATACCTTAAATTTATTTTGTAAAATATTAAACTGTATACCGTGATATGCGTAATGTAAAACGGCAAGACTATAAAGCTTTGAAATAACTACCTAGGTTTATACCATTTTTAGTATAGAATACAGTGTTTTTTGTAAAGTTTAAACAACATCCAATGGTATCGCCGGTAGAGAACAAAGGTCCATAAGGATTGCCACTTCCAGAAGAAAATAAATTGCCATCATCTCCGTGATAACCCCAGGAACCATCATCCCATCCTATGAAAAACCATGAATAAATATATGATCAATAAGACAAAAAAAAACAAAATAAAATTTTAATTACCTGGCATTCTGTTTAAATCAACATTCTTTTCGCAAAATCCAATTCCAATAATTCTTTTGAATAGAAGAATGTAAAGAATTATAAGTAATATTTAAACAATTTTAATCAAATTTATGCCAAAATATATTTCAGCATACTTATTTTTTCCTTCGTCTATTATGTCAATTTCAAAATAAAAACAACTTGCATTGCGGGGAATCGGATGATTTGCCCGTAAATAATTCACCATGTAATCCTATATAATAACTAGCGATGGGCAAATGCGCATGATTATGACAAAATTTTTAGCCAGTCTGTATTAGCATAAAACAGATAAAAATTTCATGCGCAAGAAATTTATTTGCCTATCATTAAGTCTCACCTTCATAATTCACTCTAAGTCCGCTCGAATCCACGCTCAAATAAGTAGATTTATCATCGAGATTCCAGGCAGTTGGTAAATCCATAAATGCGTTAAGTGTTGGGTGAAGTATTTTAATTTTAATATAAAATTATCACTAATTTTTATATCTATGTTCAAGAAATTTTTATCACGAATTAAAATTTTCTGATTTCAACAGTGGGATAAATGCATTTAAAGTTTAGGTTAAAATTTTATGATTCAACTTAGAAAGATGAATTAATCAATAAAATTGATTATCAAAATATTGGAAATTTTTAATAAAACTTGGTCGTAAACTTAAAATTTTTAATAGCGATAGTAACACGTTTTTAATCGCTCTACCATTAATCTTTACGAGCTTTTGTTTGTCCAATATACTCGCAATTTTATAACCATACAAGCTATAGCACTATTATCGATTTCGGTAAGCTGTTTACTGGCGAATAAGTGGCGTGCATGCGTACTGGTGAATAAGTGGTTTGCATGCGTACTGGCGTGCGTGCGTACTGAATAATTGGCGTGCATGAGTTCTGGTGTATCTTCCCCTACCAAAATTCCACTCACACGTGACCAACAACAAAATTCGTTAAGTTCACTTTATGGTAGGCTAGGGTTAGGGTGAGGCCTATGTTAGGGTTAGGGTTTAGACAGTATATAGAAAATCGCAAGGAAAACTTTTATTAATGCGCAGAAGGTGGTTTAGTACGAGGTCCTATACCTCAACCCTGTCAAAACTCTATTCTTAATTGGTGCAGTATAACATCTTTTTTGTCGGCATTTCTGATCATTTCCATTTATACTTGTATTTGTACACGTGTGTTTAATCACGTTGGTATTTATCGTTTCCCATAATCCGCCATATTTCCTTTCTTTGACTAAAGCGGATAAGAATTTCGTATAAAATTTTATCTTATCTGCTCTATCTTGAGATGAGCAGCATTGCACGTTCAGATCTATCTGAGCTTGCCCTAAAAAAACTTTGGATTGTATTTGTTATGTTTTCCTTTTTTCGTGTATATTCTTAAAATAGTAAAGATTCGATTAATAATAGACGATCTGCGTATATTATGAATATCGATCAGCACAATTTATTACCGCCCTTAAACGGCGATCTCATATTTGTGAAACACAGTTTTGCTAAATATGCATATGCCGATTACATTAGTTAATGCTACCAACCGTATTTGGGGAGAAGATCGATAAAAAAAGAAATTTGCTGTATCACAAATTTGAAAGCGTTGTGTATGGTCTATACTCTTGTTCTTGTGCCTGAGGTTGAGGTTGAGGTTGATGTTGAGGTTGATGTTGATGTTGATGTTGATGTTGATATTGATGTTACTCTTGCTCTTGCTCTTGCGAGATGGTAAGAAAAGCATGATTATTCTAAATTTTTTGTTTTTGTATCAAAACTGTGCTGTTTATTGTAGTACAGTATATTATACCTGTTTTCGTTATTTTGCTCTTTTTCTTTATTTTTTTCAGAATTTTTGCTGCCTTGATCAATTAATAATTGTAAATACTAAAGACATTTTATGATAATTTACATTTGCTAGGCTAATCGTTTGCTGGTAAAATTTTTTGACAGCAATCTCCATGTGCAACGTAATAGGCAATCTTATTTTTATTGGTTTTATCTTATTTTTATTGTTTATTTTTTAATTCAAGTCCTTTATCTATACCAAAGATGGAGTATATGATTAAGCAGCGTATGAGGTACTTCTGTGCAAATTCATGCTTTTGATTGGATATTTCTTTTTTAAATGCGTGATATAGATTTCTATATTTTTTATAAATCAGCACCAAGAATGGGGTTATGTGTAATATTACGTACATACATATATACGTATGTGAATATGGTTACTAAGCCATTTTTAGTGTCTGCTCCAAAATCTTATAACTAATTGTGCAATGCATTAAAAGCAGTAAAATATCATATTTATCTATTGTATAAGAATTTTTAACCAAATATCACTTTAATAGCTTTTTGTTTCGGTTAAAATGCATTTCGATCACTATAAAATAAAACTTTTTTTTTTTATCTAGCGATCATAAATAATGCAACAAAAAAAAATTTTGTTTAAACCGCATTATTTAATTTCACCCAATTCTGACTGTATTCTTTGGTTTTTTTTTAATTTATAAATACCATAGCATTCACATAAAAAATTTTAAAAGAAGGGTGTGGCAACTTAGAGAAGTTGGTAAGTTGTTACCCCCAAGTGGCAGGTCTAGAGTTCAAATCCCACTGGCGACGTTTTGAAAAAATAGACCTGTGTTCCGGTAACTGCTTCTTGTCGATCGGTTGGGTACATTACCTGTAGTCCTTGGTTACCATCTTGAATGGGAGCTTTCAGGCGAAGTTGTGTATCATTACAAAAACAAATCCAAGGAACCGGAGAAACAGAAACCCATTTGGCAAGTCCTAAGTAAGGAGGTAGCAAAGATCTTTGATAGTGCTACCAGAACTGGAATATCAGAAACTAGAGCTGGAGAACTGAACGACAAAAGACCTTCAGAGAAGGAGGTCCACCAACCTGGCCGTCAGAGTCGCACCAGAGGAAAAGGACCTATGCTTTGGAAGTAGGTACTAGGGGAAGGAAAACTATAGCACCTAAAGCTGAGTAAACTAACCCTTTCGAGCTATCTAGATTGGAAGTTTGGGGATATTGGGGAAGGACTGGTAGGAAGGTGATGGTGGGTACTGGGGTTGGAGCGAACCTTACAAGGGCAGAAGTAAGTAACACAAGTTACCGAAGTGTAGATAATACCTGTGTAGAACAGGAACTGCTTTACCAAGTGTACTGCGAGGATAAATTAGTCCTAAGGGGATATTTGTTGGCATCTGGGACTGGCCCGACTGACTAATGTATCGGGGACTATATCGATGATACAAGTAGGATTGGCAAGAGGAGCGGTGGTTAAATAGGCAATCCCCTAGTTGGGTTGCAGGTATGGCAGCTAGTGTAGAACCTTCGAGCGGACTATTTAAATTGAACAAGCTTAATTTAAAATCGTATGTTGTATTATTTTTGTTCATTTTGAATGCAACACAAATACAAAACAAAAAAATTTTTTTACATATAAAGTAAAAATAATTTTTTTCTATTTAATTCCCCCACTTTTACTATCTAGTATAGCCACCCGGGCCCTAATAATGTCACAAACTTGTTTTGGTATTGAATGAATTAGGTTAGTGCAGGTTTCAATATCGATTTGCTCCCACACCAACTGAATTTTTTCCCAGAAATCTTTTTCACTTGAAATATGCCGAGAAGCTTTCTCAGGTAATGGTCGACTTCAGCTCACAGGTGTTCAATCGGGTTGAGATCAGAGATGTAAGGGCACTTGAAGGTTTTTACTCTATTTCTTCTAAGCCAATGTTTGGTCAAGGTTGCAGTATGGCAAGAGGCACCATCTTGCTAGAAATTATATCCTGCACCCTAAATCTGTAATTCCTCATAGAACTCCAGAAGGTAGTCATGAAGTATCAGCTAGTACAACTCATTATCCATTATGCTGTCGATTTTACAAAACTTTCCAATGCCACAAGATGTAAAGCTACCCCCAAATCATAATAGAGCCACCCCATGCTTCACTTTTGGTTGTATATGGAAGCAGTTTAACAGTTCCTCAGGATGCTTCTAGTAATATTGCTTACCATT
Organism: Gigaspora rosea; assembly: GCA_003550325.1. Taxonomy (NCBI): domain Eukaryota; kingdom Fungi; phylum Glomeromycota; class Glomeromycetes; order Diversisporales; family Gigasporaceae; genus Gigaspora; species Gigaspora rosea. Next base: position 278,327 of record QKWP01000029.1, read on the forward strand.
AGACCCAAAAATTTGAAATCTAGATTCATCGGACCAGATTACCTTTGACCAGTCTTTGACAGACCAATCTTCATGTTCATTGCAAAAATTGAGCCATGCTTTTTGATAACTAGTACTTAGGAAAGGCTTTTTTGTTTGATCCCGACACCAAACCATACTCTCGGAGTATACGATGTATAGTAGAAGCTGAAACTTCGAGGTTTTCTTTTTCTTTCAGATGGGAGACCACCTGCACAGCCATAGAGCAGCTTCGAGAGGTAATTAAATTAACAATTTTTCTTTGGATTGGTTCACCCACCTTCGGTGGGTGACCAACCTGTTCTAAATCTTCTAGCATACAGTTTTCAAGCCACTTTTTCTTGATATGGGAGATGGTGGAGGACCTAATATAATGAACCCAGCCTATAACTCTTGTCATTCGTATATCCTTTTTGTAGAAGAGCAATATTTGTGCCCTTTGGGCAGTAGTGGTATGATTCTTTTTTTTGCTGATTTAATTATCAATTAATTCTAACATTGCACAAGATGCAAAATCAGACAAAAAAAATCTATTTTTATAATTGTATCATGTAGTCCAGTATAAGCCACCTGATCTTTAGTAAAAACAAGCAAAAATAATGTATCATGTATTTTGTATTACACGCACGATTATTTACACTTTGGCAGTATTAATGTTTAATAAAATTCTACCAATAAAAGTGACACCACTCACGAATAAAAAAAACAAAAAACAAAAGATATATCCAGAATTGCGTGAAATAATGCAGTTTAAACAAATTTTTTTTTGCTGCATTATTTAAATCGCTAGTGTATTATTGTCTTCAAAATGCACTAACTAAATACGTTATGAGCTGCATTACAGGATATTTTTACAGGGTTATCCTCAAATTTCTGGTCAGATGCATAGAATCTAAATTGGCATTTAGCCCTAATTGTTAGTGGGTTCTATAGCAGAATTATTAGCTAGACATTTTTTGCTTAATGAATGGATACGATTTTTTTAGAAAAATTCTTATAATCTTGGGCAAAATTCCAATCCTGCTGACCATGATTCCGATACAAGCTAATATATCCTGACCCAGAATTTTAGGGACTCAGTATGAGTTCTACAAGTATAATTGCCAATCATAAAAAGCATATTATATACAAAATTTCCATTTTTGATATATTTAATTCCTAATATAAATTTATAATTTTGTCCAAAATCAAGATATTATGATTGACTTTTTCTTTATATAATACCTAAATTAATTGCAAAATTATAAATTTATATTAGATATTATGGTACATTGAATTTTATATATAATTGCTTTTAATAATCCAATTCTACAATTCTACAAGCAAGAATTATAGAATTGTTGATCCACAATTTTACAAGTTTTAATCAATTCTACATAGTTATGCATGTGAAATTGTAGAATTTTAAGATTAATAAAATTAGTAATATTCATCAATTCACAAGTATAGAATCATTGGCCAATTGTAAAATTAATTCTACACATGTGGAATTAAAAATAACTGTATATTTATACGTGATTAAATTATATTTGCATAGTAACACATGGAGCTTTATAATGAAACCCACTATTTGGAATACTTGTAACTTTTCACCTTTTTTCTCAACTGTAATTTGCATTAATTAATTTTCTGTCTGGAACATTTTATAATTGTATTCAAAGAGCCACTTATGCGAGGATTACTTAATAGCAACATACTTTATGCAGCATTATACAGCAAGTCTAACTTATGATATATTATCAATCATATTATGTAATTTATACAAGTTGTATAAAATCATTGTCCCTGTATAGGGATAACAATCTATCACTTGATTTGACATTATTTATTATAATATAACAATGTTACTGAGACCAGATCAATACAAATATCATTGCATATGACCCTAGATGTTCAGTCAGTCAACTATGTAAATCAAACTATATGTGCTGCCATATAAAATTAATTTATTAAGGATTTTTTTGAATTTAATGATCAGAATAGTAATCAATATTGACTGGACTTTTTATATATAATTTAATAGTAAAAAGTAATTTGTGTGTTTTTAGATGTCCAGAATGAATAGCTTTATTTTTCTTAATTATTTTAGCATAAATTGATTTTTAATTACTTTATAACAAAGTTACATTGAAACATTTTTTTACATTAATGGGTATCCGTAAGTTGTACTAAATTTATTAAAAAAGCTTAATTTAGTACAATTAAAAAACCTAAATTTAGAAAAAATTTGATTATTAACCTTATATCAAATTTTTATAATAGATAAATATATATCTATTTAAAGGTAGAGGGTACTATTTTAAAATTATATATAAACTTAATAGTAAATTTTTTTATATTTAAATTTTATGAAAAAATATAATAAGTCAACTAACTATATTTTAAACCAAGTTTGTAGAGCAGGTTTTTCTGATTCTAATGATAGTAAAATTATTAAAATTGGTTAAAAACTCAGTAAGCTATAAAATTTTAAAAATTGGGCATTAAAATTTAGTAATAAAACTAACTTATAAATTTACACAAATTAACCAATCAGAATTAGTGATTTTGTGCAACCCAGAAAATTTTTGGTCAACCCAGAAAAACTTTATGATATATACAAGTATATTTTTTTAAAATATAATAATAGTTCAAATTTTTACCATAATAGATAAATTGTTTTATATATATTTTGTAAAATTTTAATAAAAATTAGTTGTAATTTAAAAAAGTTTTATTAGTAGCATATGTCAATTTTATTTAAAATTTCAAAATACTATATAAAAACTATATAAAAATGATCTATGCACCCTCTACCCTTAAACTTGATCTTTAGCCAAAGAATTATTAGTGTTTGAATATTATCTTATTCAACTAAATTGTTATACTGTACTAGCAAATAAAAGAATATAGATCTAAACCTGATAGTTTTATACAAAAAGCAAATTTCTAAAAGATACAGACCAAATCTACCATCACTCGATTTATGCCTTCCATTTTTTTGAGCATTCGGTCTTATTCTATTATAGTTTAACAATAAAGTTGATAATATTATGAACAGTAAATATTAATTAAATTTAGTTAAAGCATTCAAACCCTTCTCAGTGAAATCAATTTTTTCGACCCTCTCACATTTTATCTTATACGTTCTTGTGATCATACTGCCATTTAATCATTATGAATAGTTACTTCTATTCTACTTTTGTTTTTACTTCTATTATTATCTTTACTTTCTTTTTTACATTTTCTTTCTTAAAGCTATTCTTTACTTGATACATATAACTCATCACATTAACATGATGCATTATCTTGTTCTTATTTAGCTATAATTTGTTGTATTTATCATGGTTCTCTACCCTGATATACTAGGACTGTTGGTCTGGTTTTGAGTTCCAAATGGCATTGTCTCGAGCCATGGTTCAGTATGTGTTAAGATAAATGTTATAAAAGTTAATTTGTGAAGTGTCAAAATAATACTATTGCCAATACAAATTGTTAATTTATATAATGCAAACTTTTATTTTATATTTAAATTTTAAATATTTTAAAAATATTGATTTTGTGCTTGATATTTACAAAGTTGTGTATCTTTGATCAATTTTTGCATATCAAAGCTCATATTTAAAGCCACTTGATTGTTGTCCAATTGTGTGGCTGTTTTTGAGAATATATGTATTATTTTGAGTTATTAAAGCATTAAAAAAGCTCGATTAAAGTTGTAACCTCTAAATTATCCTTTTTAGCTTTTGTGCTTATGTTTATGTTTGCTTATCTGTTTTAATAAAAAAATTACTAAAAAGGTAATTTGTAGCTTTACAGAATTGATCACGTTTTATAGACTATACTCTAATGCTCATGCTCTTGTAGCACTATACTAAACAACAATTTGTTTTCACAAATCCAGCCAATACCAGATTTGATATTTGAAGATTGTAGATTTTGAATTGTATAAAAGTAAAGATCTTGTAAAGTAGATTTTGAATGAGTGTCAGAAGACTTGTAAGTTGATATTGGTAGATAGTATGATTGGTTAGATGGTGTATAAGTTGTATTTCTTGTATAAGAATATGAACTTGTGGTATAGATTGAGAGAAAGTTGTAGCAATAGTAAAGTTGAATATATAGATTAGAGCAAGAATTTCTTTGTAATCTATTTGAATGTATATTGGATTTTTGAGTTTGCTAGTTTGGTCATAGAGAAGATTAAATGAAAGGTATTTAAAGATGGAAGAGTATGGATAGTAGTTGTATAAAACCTAAATCTGAAGAGTTTATACTATATGTTGTAGTTTTTGATAAAGAAGTTTGATGTGTAAGAAAGAGATTATTGTTAGAGTTGTAGTATACTTGTATAAGTGAAAAGGAATTAGAAGTTAATAAAGGAAAAAGAAGATATGTTGTATTAATAAAGGAGTTAAAATAAAGCACACTACTGGCGTTCAATGCCAGTATCAGAAATTAGATTGGAACATTATTGGAAAATAGGTCAGAAAATATAAAATTAACTATCTATCTCAGTATCACCATCAAAAATTCACTACCATGTAATTATTGGCCAATAAAAGATCATAATTTGGTATAATGTAACATGATCAGGAAAATTCAAAACAAATGTCTCAAAATGGCTCTTTTGTCAAAAAAAGCTTATTTCTCAAAAATTTGTATAAGAAACCACTTTTAACTAAAAAAAGTTTTTCTATTTATTTCAGATTGATTCAATTGCTAAATTTATAAAAAAATTTAATTATTAATTATAATAATAAATATTATATGTATTATGCTTAAAATTGGTATTATTTAAATTATATTATTTAATACAATTTAATTTATTAGTACATAATAAATGCATAGCATTGTTTGTCTAAAGCTAAATATTTATATAAATATAATAATTAAAAAGTTTGCTATTTACTAGATAAAAGCATAGCATTGTTGTCTAAAACTTAATTTTATTTCTTGTACTATAAATTTTGTATATGTTCTAATTTATGGAATTAATAATAACTTTTAATCTATTAGTCCATTTTGGATAATTTAACTATAAAATGTTCATCTTGATGAGATGATTCTAACAAGCCCAAAATCATTAAAATCCAATTACAAGAACCCAAGCAGTGTTTAAAATTGGCTTGCACAAAATGCACATGTTAAAAATCTAGATAAGTAAATGCACATGTGTGCATTTAAAATTAATTTAAGGGTATAGGGTACATAAATCATTTTTATATAGTTTTTATATGGTATTTTGAAATTTTTTTATAAAATTGACATATGCTACTAATAAAACTTTTTTAAATTACAACTAATTTTTATTAAAATTTTACAAAATATAAATAAAACAATTTATCTATTATAGTAAAAATTTGAACTATTATAATATTTTAAAAAAATATACTTGTATATATCATAAAGTTTTTCTGGGTTGACCAAAAATTTTCTGGGTTGCACAAAATCTCTAATTATGATTGGTTAACTTGCGTAAATATATAAGTTAGTTTTATTACTAAATTTTAATACCCAATTTTTAAAATTTCATAGCTTACTGAGTTTTTAACCAATTTTAATGATTTTACTATTATTAAAATCAAAAAAACCTGCTCTACAAACTTAGTTTAAAATATAGTTAGTTGACTTATTATATTTTTTCATACAATTTAAATATAAAAAAATTTACCATTAAGTTTATATATAATTTTAAAATAGTACCCTTTACCCTTAAATGATAGCATAGAAAAATCATGTGCAACAAAAATTAAAATTTTTATGCACAAAAATAATGTGCAACAAAAATTTAAAATTTTAATATACAAAAAAATAATTAGCAATTATATTTTATTTTTTTGGAAGCTTTAATATAATCAATAAAATTTAAAAAATATCAGTTATTATTTTTTTATGCAAATGATAACTTTTTATATATACTGTTTTTCATTTTATATACCTATAAAAATGCTAAAAAAATTTGTAATTTTTTTATCCCTTCAACCGTTTCTTCTGCAAATTTGCCCTGAAATTTTGAAATTTGATTTGTTAACTCATATAGTACTTGTACTATATTGAAAATTAAGTTTTACTAATCTAACCGGAAAATCCTGGCTTTTACTTATTTGGAAATTCATTTATATTTATTGTTTACATAAAAGTATTGTTCTTTTTATTGCCTATTGTTCGATCATTTTATTACAGATTAGCTTTGTCGATCATGATCATTGTAATTTTTTTATTTTTTATTACTTATTTTTCTTACCACTTCAATACTATTTTTTTTAGATATCAAAATATACAATATGGACAATGATACTGAAGATAATGATGCATATACTTTTGAGCTTGAACAAAATATTAAGAAAGAAATCGAAAATGAAGCTAGAGATCTTACCAGTGATGAAGATGAAATTTTCAATGAAACTAAAGAAAATACTGATGATGGAACTGAAGAAGTGACTGTGAACATTAAAAATAAAAAAATAATTAATAATTATAGCTGTACAAAGGAAAAAAAAGAATCACAATCAAATTTATTTAATTTACCATTACCACCATTATTTCAAAAATTTCAACATACTAAACCATATCATACTTCTCAAGTAAAAGTAGCTAACAAATTAGCTGTTGGCAAAATTACTCCATATTTAATTTTTCGTCTATTTTTTTCTAATTTACAATTAAATATTATTGTTAAAAATACAAATTATTATGCGATTGCAAAATCAGCTAGTAAAGGACACAAATAGATTTCTTTAACGATTGAAGAATTATTAATTTGGTTTGCTCTAATAATTTACATAGGTGTTTTTAAGTTATCGAGTAGGGAAGATTATTGGAAAATGGATTGGAAATATCTACAATATAGAGTTACCAAATATATAACTTTAGTTCGTTTTAAACAGGTTACATTTATTTTTAGCTATTTTTAATTTTATTTGAATTTATTGTTATTTTATTAAAGTTTTTTTTAAAAAATAAAGATAAAACGATATCTTCATATCGCAAATATTGAAAAAAATTAGAATCACTGTGGTATTCAAAAATTGAACTTTTGGCTACACACATTTAAGAAATTTCCAAATTGAAATATGTGCCACAATCGCAAGTTTCAATCAATGAAATGGTCACCAGATTTCAAGAAAGAAGCAGTCATACAGTGCGGATTAAAAATAAACCTACACCAGAAAGGTACAAAATACTTTTACTATGTAATCGGGATACACCTATTGTTTGTTTTTACTTCTCATATTGAATCCATTGAATCTAATTCAGAAAATAATTCATTTCCGAATGTCAATAAAATCAGGTGGCAGGTTTATCATTTGATATCTCAACTTCCAAAGGACAAAGCATTTGAAATTTATATAGACAATTTTTTTACAAGTATCAATTTATTTAGTCACATGCGAAAAAATTGGTATAGTGGTTGCAGAACAGTAAGAATTAAGACTTCAAAATTTTCTTCTTGTCTAAAAATAAAAAAATTGCAAAAATTTGAATAGGATACCCTTTCTGGTACTGTTGTAGATGACATCTTGGTTGTATTTTGGATGGATAACGGTCCAGTGACTATGTTAACAACTATACATGAAATTTTAGATGATGAATATCGAGTAGAAAGAGAAAGAAGAAGGCTATGAACAACTAGTACAAATGCTACAAAAGTACGTAGTATATTTGGTAATGCAAGTAAGAAAGTTCTTCCCATATCTGTTGTAATAAATAATTACAATTATCATATGGGCGGTATTGATATAGCTGACCAATTAAGGGGCTATTATGGTACATAAGTTCCTGTACGTCGCACTTGGATGCTACTTTTTTTGGCTCCTGGATAGGACCGGAAAAACTCTATAATAGGTCCCGCCCCAAAAAATTTATTTAGTAAGTTTTGCAAATCAGGCTTTTTTTATAATTAAGCGAATCAGTTTTGCGGGCACCTTAAAAAATTTAATAATAAAGTAAATCATTTTGGTCGAACACCTTGATATAGATACGGAATTTTTCGAAGCTTTACTTCAATTTTTTTCTCGAGCTTGCTCATATTTTACGTTTATTGATTTTCTAACTGGAATATTTCGGACCTGTACTTATTTTATGATAGATCAAATCAACTAATAGCAATGACATTTTTTATATTCTATATATGCGAATCTAATCCAGGCGGTAACATTTTTTCTGCAAATTATATAAAGTCGAGGACCTCACGAGACTTTATAATAATTCGAATCTATGATAAGTCGGTCACATTTTCTATATTTATAATAGTATTCGAATATAGTAGGGGTGGGGACCTATTATAGAGTTTTCCCAGTCCTTCCTGGATACTAGTATCATTAATACCTTCCTAACTTCAAAAAAACCTAATTTTTGGAAACGATGCACAAAATTTTCTGAATCAATTTGGTATGGAATTTGGTGGAAGAATCACTCGAAATGAGTCAGCAATTACATACATAAAAAAAATAGAAACATTCGGTCAGAATTACAGGATAATCAAAATATGCAAAGATTATTTTATATCACAAAAAAATTTGACTACCTACTGAATAATTATACCTACGAAGTCACTACCCAGTATATCATACTGATAGAAGTTTTTTTGTTTGGTGCCAGTTTAAAAATATGCCTGAGCAAGGAAAACACAATAAAAATTTACCGCAAAGCCAAGTTTGGTATACAGTATGTAATGTGCCTTTATGTCTTAATATACAACATTCAGATTGTTTTATTGAGTATCATGAACATAAATAATAAATTAAATATTATTTTTATATTGATTTTTATATTGTGGTATAAATTTATTATCATGTTTGCTATTATTTTGTACACACAGTTATGATACACATAATTCAGAAAATTTAAGGGCAAATTTGCTTGAATTTTAAATGGTTTAAGGGATAAAATGTAAAAAAAATCTAAAATTAATAAAATATCTGCTTATTTAAATAAAATTTAGAGTAGATGTATTTTGTTCTTCTGAACAACTTTTTTTTGCATAATTTATATTATTTTGACTTTTATAAATAGCACCAATTAATAATTAAATATAAAGTTTTATAAAATTTATTATAAAAAATTTTATATACAATCATTAATAGTTGCTATATAAAAAGATAAAATAATACTAAACAAATCAGATTTTTATACAATAAGGAAAATTGTTCAGGAGAATAAAATATATTTATTATAAAATTATTATATAAATTAGTTAGTATTTCATTAATATATTTTTTATTTTATGTTTTTAAAAAAAAATTACAAGTTTTTTTAGCTATTTTTTTAAAATAAAAACAATTCTAATAAGAAATTATCTGATTTGCATAAAAATTTCAGAGTAGTTATATTTTATCTTTTTTCAATTTTTTTATTGCAAAAAGCTAATTTAATTAATGAAATTGCAACTTTTCTACATAGAAACTATCTATTTTTATAAATAAATATGATTGTGAAAAAGTAATTTTATTATTAAAATCAGGCAACAAATTCTAAAACAATAATAATAAATATAATTGTGACTATATGAAAGTGTTTTTTAATATAAATAAATAGTAGATAATTACTTAGGAGGGCAACTTATTTGTATTAATTTAGTTAATAGTTAACCTCTTATTCTGCACCAATTTAGTTGATGAGATAGTCTCTTTTAGTTAAATAATGACTATAAAATATAATGATAATTTGTAAATTGAAGATTTTACTATATTTACCTATCTCAATATTTTTTTACATATACATATGTGCAAGTAAAAATTTTTTTATATACACATATTGTTACAAGCAGTATAGCCTTCTTAATATACCACTAGCAATATAGCACATGGTGACAGAGATTTTGTAGGGTCAAAGAAGATATGAAGTGGTGTGGAAGTAGAATGTTTTCTCACTGTGGCAGTTCGATATATTTTTTAAAGAACAGGATTGTATTTAGTTGGGCAAAGTTATATTTTATTTAAGTATGTTACAAAACTTTGCTACAAGGCTATCTAAAGGTTTCTGTGCCTAAAGAATTCCTATAACTAAAGAATTGCAGGGAACAAATCCCAAAGTTAAGAAAAGATAAAAGCTAGGGTTTATATCTTTTGACAGTTATTAGTTAAAATGGTAAGAATAGCAGAAATGGTAGAAATGGTAGAAATAGTTAGCCATGTTACTCATACTTCTAACTAAGCTATTTATAATTAATAATACAAAATAATATAATAAAATAAGATAATAAAATAACCAATAAAATATAATTAAAATAATACTAGAAAATATATTAAAGAAAATAATAGTAAAACTCATTCTATAACATTTCTGTCCCCTTTAAGAATGAACTCTGTGAGTTCCTAAATCTAATAAACTTTTGCATAAATTTAAAGAGAAATATTTTAAGTATAAATCTAATTTATAAAATTCATATCTGTATCTGGTTATTCATTAAACTCTGGGTCCTTTGATAGTTTCTTTGTTTGGTTTTAGCACGTGATTAATTTAATAGATATGGCTAAGATTTGAGGCTAAAAGAATAGAAGTTTCTATTTTGAATTCTACTATCTGGGTAATCAGTGTACCTGAATTTGTTTTTGTTTCTAGTATTTTGTCTATTTTGGTTCTGTATCTCTCAGTAATATTTTTAGAATTGTTGGAGAAATTTCAAATATGGTAGTAAGAAGTTAAAATTATAATGGAAAAATCTAATATGGATATTATGTCAACTTGGATTTACTTGTCAAATCAATGAGGATGTTTGTCTAATTTGGGGATCTGTTAAAGCCAGGTGCTATCACGTGACTGACAGCCAATTAAATTGTTATTTTGATCATCATGGATCAGCCTGACAAGTCAAAAACAAAAAAAAAGTGAATAACTCCAAAAATACAAGAAACGAGTGTTTAAACCTGTCTTGAAGCAATAATAAAAAATGTTGAGAAGGCAAATTTACCTATAGGACATTCTAATCCAAACTCCTAACTAACCCTTATCTAATTTTAATTAAATGATAAAAAACATATAAAGGCACATGGCTTTAATGGTCCCTCTAATTTGGGAATTAATCTGGAGATGCACATTCATTATCATGCATAATTGTTGGAGCTGATGATTTATACTTGATTGTGGGAATCTCAATTGATAAGATACTTGTTATGGCTTGTTTTTTTTGTACAACAAAAAATTTTATTGCATGTTAATTTTTGTAATACCCATATATTTTGCATTTGTATTGTTTATGTACAAACATTTGTTTTGAAAGTGTTCGAAAAAAACTTGATAAAACTTGTCAAAAATTTTGCTCAATATGTGTTTTGGCAATTTTATTATTGCTTTCTCCCTATAAAAGTTGTGAGGTCTCCGAACTTTCTTTATTAATTTGTTTAAAATTAGCTTTTATTTTTCTAATTAGTGTTTATTATCAGCTAATTTTTAATTCTATGAATTATTTTCTTATCATTGTGATTTTCTTTATTGTTGTTTATAGTTGATTGATTTTCTATTTTGGAATAATCATCTTTATTGATATTTCTATTTAAAATCTGTATCTCAAATGTTCATTTCCTTCAAAATTTTCACTCAAAATCTTCCCCAGTTAATATTCCTTTATCTATTCTTTTTTCTATTGTTCTTTTCTCTTTCTATAATTTTCTAATTAGTTTGACATCTTTTTTTTCATTTAGATAATAATAATTTTTTTTTAAAAAAAAACTTTTTGAGCGCCCTGTATTGTGTTTTATAACTTCTATAGTAGTCACCCTGGTAGATATTTTTCTCTTATGAACTTTGTTCTCTTTTTTTTCACAAGTTGTAGTGGCCAATGCACTTGTGTTTATTTTATTTTTCCATTTTTTCAGTATATAATACTTAGAAATAGTCATTTTCTAATAATTTTTATTTCATAGATAACTCATATGAAAAATCTGAATCTGTTCTCTCTCAACTGATGGCACTTCAAAACTGCATAATAAACTATCAAGAGCAAGCGCAAAAAAGAAGTCCTCCCAATATCGAATCCTTCAGCAAGCAAGTTTGCTGAGGGGTGATTTTAGAATAAAATAGGTGGAGGGCTTGGGCTAAAAACTTGGAAAATGATAATAGAGACTTGGAAGAAGATATTTGAGCATTGGAAGAAGAAAATAGAAAATTGGTGGAAGAAAATAGAGACTTAGAAGAAGAAAACAGAGAGTTACGAAGAAGAATTGAAGAAGCAAATAGAAGAACTAAAGAAGTAATTTGAAGAGTAGAAGAAGCTGAAAGAAATTAATGTAATATTTTGTAATATAGATAATAATTAATAAAATTTATATTTAAAGTGTATAATAATTAATATTGTAATAGTAATAATAATAATAATAATAAATTTTAAATAATAAATAATATTAATAAAGTGAAAAAAATGTTTTAAACAAAATTATAAGTCTTGGTCTATTGTTGTTTCGAAATAATTAATAAATAAAATTTTTTTTTGTTTTCTGTATCTAAATTTTAAGATTATTGAATTTGTTAAAGTCTTTGTCTTTTGTTTCATTTTTTTCAATTAACTGTTTTAATGTTTGTCAGATGCTTTGTGTAGCTTCAAAGTAAGTAATGCGAGCAACTGTTAGTATAAATTTTTTGCTGTTACGACTCTTAGTTTCAATCACGATTTAATAATATATGTTCCATTAGTCATAATCATAGTAATAGTCACTATGTTACACCAGAAGATAATATGTAATATTAAATTAGAGTTTTCTGATTTTGCACATGTTTAACCCTTTTTTTTTAAAAAATATAAATCTTGAAACCATTGTTGTTCTTGGAGTTGTAGTCAATTCTCAGAGTCGTCATTAAATTTTGGAGTTGTCGTTTCTTGGAGTTCGTAGACAGTCGTCATAGTTGGTGTCAAGGTCTTTGTTGGTTAAAGTGTCCTTGGCATCGTCGTTTTTTGATATTAAGGTTTCTTTCATATTGCCTATTCTAACATTCTTGTAGATTCGAAATTTCTGGGTATATACTACGGAGGCAGTGCTGTTTCTACTATTCGTCGTCTCTTATTGTAGTTTTATACAATTTTTTTTTATTAGAGTAGTCTCGTTTTCTTTCTAGATTTCACTTTGTCTTTAGCATTCTAGTAGTCATGGGTTTTGTTATACGTGAAGCTTTCCTTTTGTCTATGCAATTTGGTCGTCTAGTTCTTTATATTTTTGCTTCGGGGTCTTGTTTCTTTGCTTTGGTGCTTGGGGTATTCTTGATAAATATTGGTCTGGTCCATTATTGATTCTGGTGTTTTTTCATAGTTTCAGTACTTGGCAAGTCTTGTCTTTTAGTATTTTTCTTCGAAATAGTCTTGGTTAGATTTTCTTTAACATTATTCTTGGTAAGTTTCTTTTTACATTCTTGATGTAGTCTTGTTAGGTCCAGTCAAAATTTTCGTTGTTGGTAGGGTCTTGTCTTGACGACTTCATAGGTAAAGTATAATTTTTTTAACTAGTTATATATTTGTCTCTTTATTAGTCTTTTTCATCTTTAGATAGGGGTTTCTCGTTGGGTTCTGGGTCTGGAACTTGACACGGAGTTCATATAGGTCTCTTTTTTTTTTTGTGTGGTCTGGACCTTATCACTCTGGTGATTACTAAAGTCCGTGCCAGTCGTTTATAAATATGAATATATATATATATATATATATATTTTATATTTGTCTGGTTTTTGTTTTCACCAGATCAGATTTTTACTTTTTTTTCACTCTGGGTAGGTCTTGTTAAGTCTGATCTAGTATTTTTTTATCGATCCTGGTATTTTTTTGTTGTACTTGTTTTGTGGAGGTTTTGATGAAGAGTAAGTGTGATTTATTTCTCTCTTTTTCTTTTTTTTTTTTTTAACTTGACAAATGTTCTTTATTTAATTTTTTTGTCTTTTCTATGGGATCTTGGACCTGTATCTTGTTACTATTGATAGTGCCATATTGACGTTGCATAGTCAAACTTTCATTATTCGGTATTATTGTTTGACATGGTGCCAACTTCTTTGTGTGCCAATTTCTTAACAACAACTAGATTGGAAATTTACTGGTGAACAATTCATGGGCTGTGGTTAGGATTTGGGATTTTTCTACTCTGCGATAAAATGTTTTTGGGATAATACTTAGCGGAAAACTTCTCTGGGTCTTTATTCAAATCTACGATGGGTTCATGGGTTGGTAGATAATTATTGTTTATTTTTATTTTTATTATTGTTATTTTTTTTATATATAATAGCAAAAGAAACTAATCATGCTCTCTTATTTGTCATGTCAAATAATTAATGAATATGGATGAACAATCAATATGAATAAGATCATTAATGAAATGATTAATCCAAATAAAATAATCAGCTTAAACAAATTAAGCGACTTAAATGAAACAATTAATAAAAAAATACTGAAGGAACTGATATGCTTGATGAAGTTTCTATACTTCCAAACTAGAGGCCATTAGAGTTTGGAGTTCCTTTGATTTTGGGATTGAACTTTCCATTAGATAAGTACTTTCTCTCTCTTTCTTTTTTTTTGTACCTTGTTGGGATATTTTGAAACATTATACTAATAATTTTTTTCATATATATAGAGTCCTTAACCAATCCTTTTTTTTCTAACTAGTCAAGAATATAAAATCAACAGGGATAAAATAGCTTGATCTTGGACTAGCTGTACGCTGAATGTCCTTAGGCAAGGATCATGAGGTGCTAGCAAATTGATTGATAATATAGTGAAGCAGGAATCTTAGCAAGGTCAGAACTTGAGAGGTTGAGATTCCAGGATCAAGGATAATAGAATCTGGTTTGGCGATTTTGGAATATTGGGAACTTGGTCAGCTTCATTTGAATCGAAGGAGCTAGTGGACCAAATTTAGCAGAACATTTATGAACTTGGTTGTTCAACTTGAAATTTCCAAGAGCACAACCAAAGGGATAATCATATTACATCTGCTTGAATACAGTTTATAAGAGATAAAGTATTAGGGTTAGTAGGAAGAGTTGGGTTTTGGATTAGAATGTAGAGTATTAGTGATAGATTATTAAGATAAATTCGGGTTTAAGGATTAGTTGATTTAAAGTAAGAGAGATAGGGTTTGGTATTTAGCAGGTTATAAGAAATAAAGGTTTAGGGATAGTTTTAAAAGTAAGAAGCGGATAATGAAAAATGTATGGAGGTGGAGGACAGGCTTAGAATTAGGTTTGGAAAGGGTGATTAGAGGTGGATTCTAAAGTTGGATTAGATTTGGAAGCTTTGGATAGTTAGAAATAGGATATTCAGAATAAATAGTTATAAGAATAGATTTGTGGTTAAGGGAAAAGATAGATAGTAGGAGATCAGGTTTAAAAATAGAATTTCTAAAAATAGTTGGATTTAGAGGTTAAAAATTAGAAGTAGGTTTTGGTTGGGTACATGTATTAAATTAAATAAAAATATATTAAATAAAGAGATAAGTAAATAATAAGTAATAAAATGGTTTGTTTAGCATATATATAGTGGGTACTTGGAGTTGGATTTGTAAGGTTGGATTTAATATAGTTAGATTTTAGTGAAATTGAGTTTGTAGTAACAGGACCTCGGACATCTCTAATATATATCATATTTTTTTTTAGCAAATTGATTCAAATTTGATCTAAGGTCCAAATTTAAATTTTAGCAAATTCAAGTTAATTTTAAAAAGGGTTATAATTGAATATTTTAGCGAATTACTAAGATTTTACACATATTATATTTTATTTTTAGCAATTTATCCTTTTTTGAGAGAATTACATCAGGAAAATAAAAACATTAAAAACGATAAATAAATAAACAAACAAATAAAGTAAAAAAAGCACG
>QKWP01000029.1:313974-351540 GCA_003550325.1 Gigaspora rosea
AGTTTGAGTTTAGTATAAAGTTTTAATAATAAAATTTAGAATTTGAGTTTGGTCTGGACCAGACCAAACCCGGACCAAAACCTAGAATTACTAGTTCATATGAACACCAGACTGAACCTGAACATGTTATGAACTTATGAACTGAACCTGAACTGAACCTTAACCAGCTATAAAAGTTCAATACTAAACCTGAACCTGAACATGTTTTAAAAAATGTTCAGGTTCAGGTTCAATACTGAACCTGAACCTGAACCTGAACTTGACCTAAGTTCAGTTCAGTTCAGGTTCATAGGAACACTATGTAGAGCTAGTTTTTTGTATATAGTAATAAAATTAGATGCAACAAAGTATGAAAGTAGTTTAATAATATAAAAATAATACTATATAATAATGTAATATATAATAAAATATATAATATTAATTAAAATTGCATATTTAATAAATGTAAAATATATATTGTTCTTCGGGTCGATAGCATAGTGGTTATGCCCGAAGATACAAATCACAAGGTTGCTAGTTCAATTCCTCCCAAAGGCAAAATAATAAAAGCTAACCAGTTAGGGAACTAAAACACTACAAAAGACCCTCTGGGGTTACAGAGACCCAGGACATTGTATGACGTACTTAATTGGGCAGTCATTATTTCGAGATTTTGTGGCTATGAAAAAAGCTGTGCCAGAACTCCAATTTGGAATAACTGAAGTTACAAGATGTAATGTGAGGCCTAAGTCTGAAACACATGATACTTGCTGCTGAGCTGACTTGGTGAAATTCTGGGTTGGATAGTAACTTTGTAAAGGGTTTTCTCAGTGTCGACCTCTCTGAGTATTGACTGCAGTAGATCGCATTTAGGTGCTGTTAGAAGTAACCGAATGAAGTCAGGCTTATATTAATAGATTAAAATTTGTATACAACCATGTATATATATAACTATAAATAAAGCAATGCAAGATTTGCCAAAGTTTAAAAAAAAAAATAAAAAATAAATGTAAAATATAATATATAGTAATAATAAATAAAAAGAAAAAATTTGATATTAAATACAAAAGGGTGTGGCGACTTAGAGAAGTTGCCAGGTTGTCACCTCTCCAAGCGACAGGTCAAAAGTTCGAATCCCACTGGTGACATTTTGAAAAATAGGCCTGTGTTATGGTGACTGTGGCTCAAGATCGGTTGGGTAAAAATACCTATAATATTGGTTTCACTATCTTGAATGGAAGCTTCCGAGCGAATTGGTGTATTGTTACACTGACAAATCCAGGAAACCGGAAAAACAAAAACCCCTTGGCAAATCCTGAGTAAGGAGGTAGACGGACGGCTACAATGGTGCTACCAGAAGAGGTGGGTGCTGGGCCAGACGACGAACCTTACGAGGGTTGTAGTAGGCGATATCAGCGGTTCACAGAAATCCGGACTGAAATTGAAAATCAAAATATATTTTTTTTTCAGAAAACCGACATTAGTGGGTTTCATAATTAAAGTCAGAGAATCTTATTTTATTACTCTGATTTATAATTTAACATAGTAAAACTACTATTCCAAAAATCCTACTTATTTTCAAAATACGTCACTTATTTGTTAATTATGAAACCCCCTATTCGTTCTAATTATATATAAACAAATATTTTCCAAATTTTTAATCAGAAAAAGAATAATATATGTTTAAATTTGTATCTTGATTACATAATATGCAAAAAATGCCTTAGCTATTTAACATTTATAGGACGACTTTCTCAATTTAATTTTAGATTACTTATATAATTCAAATGCTTTTTCAAAAAAAAAATAATATCAAAATAAGAAAACAGGAATACTTTACTTAAAAAGTCTTGAGCACTTATCTTTTTAAAAAAGTTATTAATTTATTTTATCCATTTTTAAAAATCATTAATATGCCAACTTTATTAAAAAGAGAAGTGTCCTAAAACTCAGAATAATTTCTCAGCATAGGTCATTATGTGTTGGTTTTGTTTTTTGAAAAAAGTACTTTTAACTGTATAAATAATTTAATATTAAATTATGAAAGTTGTTCTACGAAATAATTACATAAAATTTGAATGAATATATAATCTGAATTTGTTTAAAAAATTAATCAAATACAGTCCTAATTTTCAAAACCATATTCTACAATCTTTATTATTTCATTATATTTGTCAATTATTAATGGATAGGATTTAGGCCTAAAGACTACCGGTAGTACAGTTAGAAGAATAGGTTAAAAATCTAGAAAAATATATATATAAATAATTTTTGTATACAAAAATCTGATCAATACTATAGTTTAGTTTGGCAGAATTTTTTTTAATATTAATAATAAACTTGTTTAAAAAAAAATTCCTTTGTAACTGCTATTTTTTGTTGCTTCAAATGTACTATGTGTAGTACACTATAAATGCTAAATTTTTTATAAATTTTTTTAATAGAATTAGTAAATTTAAATTTAAATTATATAAAAAATGTTTATAGCTTACTATATTAAAAGTTTTATTATTAGTTATATTATAAAAAATATTATTTCTACTATAAAGGTTTGTAAGCTGTTAGTTGAAAATCATTACTATTTTAGTATTTCATATAGGTTCATTAGTTTTTTAATCATAATTTAAAAAAATTTTTATTAAATAAATTTTGTTTAAATTTATCAGAAGTTGTTAAAAACTAACTTTTAATTCTAATTTATGAAATTTATCAACATTTAAGCTAATATATTAAGAGTAATATAAGTTTAAAAATTTAAAAAATTAAACGTAGTTTTTAATATAAAATTATAAGTAAAATTTACTAGTAAAACGACTAAAAATAGCCAAGTTTTAAAGGTCTCTAAAAAATTTAAAAGACTATTTAAAGTTATGATATTTTTTTTTACATAATGCGATTTACCCAAAGTATCTTGCAAAAATATTTTAATAGATTTTAAAGCATTAAAAAAGCTCGATTAAAGTTGTAACCCCTAGATTTGCCTTTTTTTTGCTTTTGTGCTTATGTTTATGTTTTTATGCATTATTCTGTTCCATTTTAATAAAATAATTACTAAAGAAGGTGATTTGTAGTTTCACAAAATTGATCGCGTTTTATAGACTATATACTATGCTCATGCTTATGCTCATGCTCATGCTCATGCTCATGCTCATGCTCATGCTCATGCTCTTGCTCATGCTCTTGCTCTTGCAGCGCTGTGCTAACAAACGATTTTGCTCACTTTGCTTTATATCTTTTTAGACGTATTTTGCAATTTTATCAGCAAAAAGTATTTGTTTTAATATAAATTCTGTTACGCATCTTGAGATTTTTGTATTTTTTACTTTTTTATTTTCGGATTTTTTACCGCCCAGATGATTTGATAATCTTAAAATTAAAGCCTTCTATGATCGTTAGTGTTTCGCTAAGCCAATCATTTATTATCTATATTTACTTTATTACTATAATTTATTTGTGCTAGCAGTGATACGCTTGTGCTTTTACGTGCCCCTGCATGAGCTCTGACAGGGTGGAAAACTGGATTGCAACAACTGATTGACATTCCAACCTTCGAAACCTGTTTGCAACAATGCTAACAGAGAAATGTATAGTGGTGGGTGTGATTTATTATATCGCCTGCTTTAGATCCAAAACACAATTAAACATGCCTGATTAGAATAAGAAAGCATAACCCCACCTCCGTTCTGAGACTACCATTTTCGCAGTAAATACATGACGCACACGTGTATGTATAACAAAGTTAGTTTAATTTTTTTTTATATCAAACTAAATATGAATTGGAGGAAATTATGTATATATGCGTTGAATTATGTTCGAATAATGTGTGCATGTGCGTACATGTGTATGTAGTTCTAATTTTTTTTTTTATATGCTTCGATATGATTAGTAATATGAATTTGACAATTTATTGAGTTTGTCAATTTGAGTGATTTTGTGTTGTATTAACACTGTGGTTATGCACATTTGAATTTGTAATAATTATTACGAAAATATAATCATGTAAGTGAACATTATTTAATTTGATTTGCTTAAAAATTTGTTTAATGCCATATGAAATCGATTTCATTTTGATAGACTTGTGGCTGTGCACAACTTTCAAATTCTGACACGATGAGTTAAGCTCGTGACGAAGCGATCATTGTTGCGAGATCAGCTGACTTTATTGATCACCTTTGATTTTTGTCATTTATGGTTAGTCCAGTGCTTTGGTTGAGGCTTTTTATTGTTTTTATTGGGATGACATATGATTTTAGCAGGTTTCTATGAAAATCAGTAAATAGGATATATTGAAGTAGTGTTGTGGGCATGCGGACGTTAAGGAATGAATTATCTTTTGTTTCGCCTTGGTAAATAAGATTCAAGTTCATGTTTATTTACTATTTAATTTCTTTTTATTCGCATTAATTTAGGGAGTGAGTATAAAGATCATTTACGTATTAAACTAAGTAATTAAAATAAGCTATTCAAGTTCATGTTTATTTACTATTTAATTTCTTTTTATTCGCATTAATTTAGTGAGTGAGTATAAAGATCATTTACGTATTAAACTAAGTAATTAAAATAAGCTATTCAAGTTCATGTTTATTTACTATTTAATTTCTTTTTATTCGCATTAATTTAGTGAGTGAGTATAAAGATCATTTACGTATTAAACTAAGTAATTAAAATAAGCTATTCAAGTTCATGTTTATTTACTATTTAATTTCTTTTTATTCATATTAATTTAGTTTGTGAGTTTAAAGATCATTTACGTATTAAACTAATAATTAAAATAAGTTATTCAATCAAGTTCATGCTTATTTACTATTTAATTTCTTTTAACACTCAGTGTGTGAGTATAAAGATCATTTGCGTATTAAACTAAGTAATTAAAATAATCTATTCAAAGTTTATGGTTATTTACTATTGAATTTCTTTTAACACTCAGTGTGTGAGTATAAAGATCATTTATGTATTAAACTAAGAAATTAAAATAAGCTATTCAAGTTCATGTTTATTTACATTAATTTAGAAAGTGAGTATAAAGATCATTTACGTATTAAACTAAGTAATTAAAATAAGCTATTCAAGTTCATGTTTATTTACTATTTAATTTCTTTTTATTCGTATTAATTTAGGGCGTGAGTATAAAGATCATTTACGTATTAATCTAAGTAATAAAAATAAGCTATTCAAGTTAATGTTTATTTCTATTTAATTTCTTTTAACACTCAGTGAGTGAGTATAAAAGATCATTCATGTACTAAACTGAGTAATTAAAATAATTAAAATAAGCTATTCAAGTTCATGGCTCTATCTCCCTACCCCATTTTAAGTGGTCCTGCAAGTATTAGTAGTGTCAGTTTTGTTTGGCGATATATTGAATGGTTAAGAATCCACGACTACAGTGGTAGTACAGTGCAAGGACCATCAATAGCAATTTTTGAGCTCCGCGGCTGCAGTGGCAATGCAAGGATCCTTACAAGTGAATAGTTAGGCTCTGCTGCTAGCAAGGACCTTATTAGTGGATAGTTAGGTTCTGTGGTTGCAGTAGCAGTGCAAGGACCTGAAATAGATCCTGAAGGATGACGCTCCGATTTTCTTTTTAACCATATGGATATGTTAGCTATCTTTCTTATGTTTGGGGTTTTCATGTAGTAGGCGGGCTTTTTTAGGACTTTGATGTTTAGGGAATTTGGGAACCAAGTGGTGAGTAGTTTATGTGTTTGACAAATTAGGAGAATAATTAGTACGAGTTCAAATAACTAGTCCTAGCCTAGAGACTTTGTCATAGGCATTGAAGTTTGAGTATGTAATGCTAGAGCTTGCTTGGATAGCGAACCTTTTCCCATATGTTTTTCATAATATATTTTTTTATCATATAGCAATAAAGTTACCTCTACTGCAATATAGTTTACAGATGAATTAGAAAAATTAATGCATGATTAACATAACAAAATCGTAATCAGTAATGATCATGTGAATTTTTACTGTTATCCATACCAACTTATTCATATTTATCCATTTTTAATTAAATTTTGGGTTTTATATTTTAATGTTTTTGATTAGCAGGATCCAAAAACGTGACCAAATTGTAGGAAAAAATTGCAATATTGATCGTTTAAATGATTACATTATTATTTTGTAATTGATCTACGGAATAACCAGTGTGAGTATTAAGTTTAATCCTGTTTATTTTCATTCAAGAGAAATATATGTACTAGGTTTAATTCTGCTCGCTTTAACAATTGGTTTCAAAAAAATGTATGTATAATTAATGTAATTATTTAATTCTAGCATGATTACGAAATTTAATTTTCTTCACTTTAACGATTGTGTTTCAATGGAAAGCATGATTAACTGTAATTATTTAACTATTTAATAAATCATCATGGCAAGTACATATGTAGTTTATTGTGGTTTGCATATGCTTAATTTTTTATATTTAAATGATTGTAATTGTGATCACAACTAGCCAATTTATCGTGAGTGTCAAGCTCATGTTTATGATAAATTAGCCAGCTTTAACAATTGTTATCACAATCACAATCATTTAATAATTTAAAAATTTATCATAGGGATCACAGAACTATGCAAACCACAATAATTTTGGGATTGTGTCTCAAGAGAATCTATAATTAATCTTAATCATTTAATTGTTCAATAAATTATCAGTGTGATTGTGAAATCCTGTTCATTTTAACAATAATTTTTTAAGTAAATGTATAATTAACTGTAATTGTTAAATCGGTCAATAAATTACCAAGTAAATTACCATGTGAGTATGGAGTTTCTGTTCACTTTAACCATTGTGTTTCAAGACAAGAATGAAGCTTAATTCTGTTTACTTTAACAATTAACTATATTTAATTAATCATTCGATAGATCACCAACGTAAATATGAAGTTTAATTCTGTTTACTTTAATGATCGTGTTTTGAAAGAAAATATAATTAACTATGAGTATGATGTCTAAATCTGATTATTTTAATGATTATGTTTAAGAGATGTATTATTAACTATAATCATTTGATTATTAATTATCAGTGTGAGTGTGAAGTTTTTGAAATAAATATAGTAGAAATCAGAGAAAAAAAATTATTTTTGGTGTATACCCATGTACTATGTATATATGTATGCAGATTACCTTAGCACATTGATATAAGTTGATACTTGCATACTTATTGTTTACCGAAAACAATTACACGTCTAATGTTACAGGTGCTGCTGGTATATAAGTATATCAGACACCAAAAAAAAACTTTTTTTTACTATTTTGAACCCTGCGATAATTTTGTTCATTTTAAAGTTTGTGTTTCAAGAGTTATATTAATAATAAAAAATAATCGTTAACCCCAAAACTTCACTACATGCTGAAAAAAAAGGGAAAATTGAGACGTTACATGTAAGATCTAAATCTAGATAAATTTGTACATACCACTAAACATCTTAATAATGCAAAAACTTAAGCTAATATTCTTATCTACATAATCTAAGTATTATATTAATAACAATATTATTTACATGAACTAAAGATCGAATCATCATCTTTATAAAAGTCGACAAGATATAGAATTCAATTAATTTTTTTTTAAAAGCTAAACGATAGTGGATAGTTCACTTAATTTTATTCTCCTATTAAACCCTTGATGAATTCGGATTTATTAATAATAAACATCACATTTATTCCACATTAAACATATCTAATTTTATGTGATAAATTCTTTTGTATATATTTGTTAGCTCGTAATCTTCTTTAACAAAATTTTTTCATTTTCTAATATTATTAAAATGATAATAATTTAAGCCTATATAATTTGATAAGTTCGTTATCAATGGTAATCACAAATAGAATGATAATAGCTAACCAATCAGGCAAATCCTATCTATGATAGTCACTTCACATTAACGCCCACTTACATTATGAAGTCCAGAAAACCATCAGCCGATGCCATGGATTAAATACGCAAAATCTTACATTGATACCCAGAATAACATCTTGTCTATTTCTGAGATTATATCCTTTCAACATAAATTATATCTATGATCACAAATCAATAAAGACTTATCCCGGTATATCAGACCAAATTATTTAAATTTAAAAAAAGTTGAACTTATTAGTAATGTTTAACATGCCTGATATTAAATCATACCTGGCGGCGAAGCCGCCACATGATCATGTGCTAGTTCAAATATTATAATAATAGCTATAATTATATTCTAATACTTGCAACCAGTATTTAAAATTCAATGTTCTCAGTGTTCTCAGTGAACATTATACAATTTTTGGGAACATAAATTATTAAAATATGTTCTCTATTTGAGAACATTCAATAATTCTTTTAATAATAAAAAAATTTTAATTTTCCTATATAAAACATTAAGAAATTAAAAATGTTCTTTTTGAGAACATAAAATCAAATTTGAATTTTAAACACTGCTTGCAACTTTTTCAAAAATTATAAATTGCATTTATATTATGATTAATAATACCCAAAGCAAATACAACCAATCTTCTAATAATCTAATATTTAACAATTCAAGTAGATATTTAAAACTATATATTTTTTTGAAATATAAATTTATATTTTTTAATAATTTTTTCTAATTTTGTATAATATATTGTTTTTATAAAAAATAGCAAATACATGTATATAATTTATACAATTAACCAAGCTCACAGCATTAGCGCAATGCTTTAACTTGTTTTATTATTAAAATTAGTCAATAATTGGCCTTAAATGGTGTCACCATGTAGTACAAAGTACTACTAGTAGTACGCCTAAATCCTATCCATTAAATNTATTATTAAAATTAGTCAATAATTGGCCTTAAATGGTGTCACCATGTAGTACAAAGTACTACTAGTAGTACGCCTAAATCCTATCCATTAAATTAAGCTTTTTGATTTCAAATGATAAATCATCAGTGTCTAATCAGAAATGTCATAATGTAAAAAAATTAAATCGTCCACTCGAGAACTTTCTACAACTATTTTTCGCAGCACAGAATCTTTAATCATTTTAATTTGTTTAGATTTGAAATTCTCTCAATTATCGAATATGCCTATCACTTTTTAATTGGTTTGAAACATTTAAACTTTAATCTTACAATTTGATTGTTTCGACGTTTAATTGATGATATGAAGTATAAAATCAGGACGACTTTGAATCCTAGTAAAAAAAAAAACATGGTTTAAATCATATTTTTTTTAGCATCATATGCATAATTCTTTATCTAATTACATTGATACAACGAACAATCATGCATTTTAGGATGGTCAGAATACGGATTATTCTTCAATCAAATATTTGTGTTATCCATGTATTGCTTCACAAGGTTTGTCTTAAATAGTTTGGATTACATCATTATTAAATTACGACATGTACTAGTTGTTTACTAAAATTTTGGTTAAATTTTTTTGCTAGAGTGCAAATCATAGTTTTTTTAAAAGACTAATTTTAATTTATATCCGATCTTGTAATATTGAACTCGTTAGTAAGTAATTATTTTCTGCAAGATAAACCTAGTACATATTTCACATATCTTAATGGGATTATGTTGTCGCATGTTGCCATTTGACAAGAATTCTTTTTAAAACATATATTAAATTGCATTAAAATTTTATTATCTCACGCGAGATATGATATCTTCCCATATAAGTTGTGCGAAATCTTAGATGTGGAGTTTCGTCATCTTCACAAGATATATTATGCCACTAGAATTTACCACAGCTACTTTGACAAATCCGATTATTCAATGACACAATGATCACAGTGAGGGAAATCAATGAATTCCCTTACTTACGAGATATATTTGAATAAAAATATTGTCAGATGGGTATAATAATGAAGACTAAATCATGATCATCTTCGTAGTCAAATAATTAGACTCGATTCTTAAATGATTATTTTAAAACATTAATCAAATCTGAATATCTCAATTCATTAAAATATCTTATTCATCTTATATTATATTATACTGAAATTTTAACGATTCACTAAAAAATTATTAGCTCGCAATAATTTACTGCACGCAATAAGCTACACTCCCCAGCAAGATCCTCAAATGACACATATTGCTTGGATGCAAATCCGGGATTATTAGATTACTTATAAGTTTTTACAACTAGATACTGTAGTACAGTCGACTCTGGTACATGAACATTTCTATAACGTCCTTCAGATATACTGAACACAAAGATTTTCTATACTGAATTTTTTTCAACGGACGTAAGCGTTCAAGAAGTAATCTTCATAAGTATATTATATTAAATGCAAATGCAAAATACGCGTGTAAAAAATAATTGCAAATGAAAAAATATGTGACCTGCGAAGATGCTAATCATGAATGTAAAAAACTTATAGTATTACTTTTAAATTAATTTATAAACCCTGTCTTGAGAGACTTAAATTTCAAAATAAAGTACTTGACAAATAATTTTGGAATACTCTTAATTTTAGTGTTGGTTGAATTGGAAATCTTTAACGACTCAGGCACATATTAAAATTCTATTACAACCTACGCTTATTTGGAATCAGCCTAGGTGGAATTCAAATCCACAATAATTCCATTCCAATGCACGACATATACATTATTAATTAGCTTGTGTTTTTATCTTAGTTCAAAATAAAAAAAAAAACAAGTTTAAATATTTAGTGACTTTTTTTTGTTTTGAATAAAAATTTTTAATTCACTTTAAATTTTATTTAAATGAATGCAGCCAGGAAAATACTACTAGCTAACAATATTAAGCACATGCTTAAAAAAAATTTTTGAATACTTAATCTGTCTTATAAGTTTTGCGTTGTTGCAATCTTTGATTCATCATTCTCATTATAATCAGTATCTCAAAGAACAAATTCTATACAATTTTTAAGATTATTTAATCGATCGTGCAAGCTTACTTATTAAAAGCTGTTAAATTTAAATTTATGGGACCACCAAAAAGTCATTAAAAAAATTTTAATAAATATGCAATTATTATGAAAAGTTCATTACGTAAAATTTTATTAAAAATTATTTGAGCACAAAAAAAATTTAAGATAAAAAACAATTAAAAATTAATTAAATAAATTAATTAAAATATCACAACATTTTTAATCTTATGAAAATAATAAGAGATAAATTTCATTCGTTCAATAGGAATTGGTTGGAGAAATTAGTAAATCCCAAAACTTTTGATTTCAAATAATAAATCATTCGTGCTAATTTGAAAATTTCATAAAGTAAGCAAATTAATCGTCCACTCAAGAGCTTTCTGCTAACAACTTATTCACAGTGCATAATTTTTATGTCTTTTAAATTCATCTGCATTTGGAGCTCTCCCATTCGCCAAATGTGTTCCGCATTTTTAGAACCTGATTTAAAATTTTTAAACTTTAACCTTGAGAATTTTATTTTTCAAAGCTTAATTGATGCTACGAAATACAAAAAAGGCGTATTTTGATATCTTTTAAACATAATAAGAAACTGTTTCAACCATGTTTTATTATCATATGCAAAGACTTTTATCTAAATAAATGTTGTAACAGTCGCACTTTTATTCGTCTGATTCGTGGTATTATAATAAAGAAAATCAACCCTTTGTATAAAGCTGTTTTTTGAATACTAAAAAGTTTTCTTCGAACAATTTGATTATACAAACCCTTATATCTAGTCCTAATAACCGAATCTAAAACACTTTCAATTAAGATTTCGTTAACTATACTAGAAAGAATAGAACATGAAAGTGGATTTGTAACAAAAAGACTAAATTTCATCCACTACAAAAAAATGCCGAATTATGGCCATTCCATTTTTTTCAACTTAAATTTATCTTTTTGATAGCTTTTTTTAAAAATTTTTTTTTTTCTATTAAAATTACTGTACTGTACATAATCTTGTAACGTTAAAGATTAAAAATTAGTTGACTAATCATTGTAGTTGATTAGATTGACTTTTTAGTCGACTAAACTGATTCCAATCCCTAATGTTAATCAGTGTTTCGGCCGAAACCTCCCACCAAAGTCCGAAACGTTTCGGCCGTGGAGTTTCGGTATCGCCCAAAATCCGAAACTTCCGAAATTGCCGAAACCTCCGAAATTGGCGAAACCCTCCGAAACTGGGCGAAACCGAACCTTCCTAAACTTCTGAAACTGTGAAAGCCGTGTCTGAAACTTCCGAAACCGTGAGAGCCGTGTCCGAAACTTCCGAAACTTAGTGAATAAAAAAAAAAAACCCCCCAATCCCGCAAACTTGAAACCTAAAAAAAAAAAAGTAATCCCAAGACTAAGAAACTAAACCTAAAAAAAAAACTAATCCCGCAAACTTGAAACCTAAAAAAAAATAAAAAATTTACTCAACAATCTAGCAAATATTTTGTGAATAAAAAAAAACTACGAAATCCAAACCATTCAGAATAAAAAACGGGTTAAATGTAATTTTATGCTCGCTATTTCACGTGATGCGGATTCTCATGATTTTATTGGCTATTGGTTTCAGGCCAGTTTCAGAAGTTTCGTTTAGCTCAAAAAACTGGTAAAGCCCACATCTTTTTATGCCATTAAAGCTGTTTTCATAAATTCTGGGACAACTGATAAAAATTATTTCGATAAGTTTTTGAATTAGGTATTATGGAATTGGATTTTAGCATTACAGTAATTCGATAATACTGAATTCAAAAACTTATCGAATTCGGTCGAAATAATTTTATCGATTGTCCCAGAATTTATGAAAACAGCTGTAATCCGAATTTTAAGATCCTACCTATTTCCGAAATCACTTTCACCTATCATTTATATGATATTTAGTGGTTATTGGTTTCGGAAATTTCAGAAGTTTCGCCAATTTCGGAGGTTTCGGAAGTTTCGGAAGTTTCGGAAGTTTTGGAAGTTTCGCCCAGTTTCGGAGGTTTCGGAAGTTTCGGATTTGGGGCTTCTGGCGAAATTAGGTTTCGGAAGTTTCGGATTTGGGCTTCTGGCGAAATTAGGTTTCGGAAGTTTCGGAAGTTTCGGCCGGCCGAAACCCGAAAGTTTCGCCCGAAACACTGATGTTAACCAACATTATTAATTTGTTATATTGAGTCTTCAAATTATCTATAAAAAATGTTTGAATAGGATTTTGATAGTAAATACAGTACTTGCATTTATTTTCACTTCGACATCTTTATAGCTTTATTGTCTCTCATCTTCGTTTGTATTCGTTTATATCTTTCATTATTTTTGATTGTATTACCAGTTTCGCCATCCTTCACTAATTTCGCAATGCTGTCCTTTTAAGTTTTTGGCAAAAGTTGAAACTAGGTTGATTTTCGTCTACGCAAGACTGAGATTTCATGTAACAATTCAACCCTCAAGTAACAAAAAATTTGTTAGTACCTATTCGACCCAAAGAAAAACAATAATTACTTGTAAGGTGCTATAATAAAAAATCTAATGATATCAGATTAATGAACTTCAAGAAATAAATAACACTTATTTTCTAAAATTGCAAGTGAAATTGATTATAATTTGATAAATACTGGCGAAATTAAATCCAACAACCAATAAGAATCTCAAGTTAAACTTATGATAAAATAGTTTCACTTGCAACTCTATTCGTTTCATTTCATCACTGATAAACTTATTTCGTTTTCACCACTTTTGGTATGATGGTTACATTTATAATTGATTATTAGTAATTATCATGAAACAAAGAGTTGTTAAATGAGTGTATTACGGAGCAACTTTGTTCCGATTGGTTTGATCTTCATTATTGAAGTCACATTTTTTCTTTTTCCAGATTTAATGGTTATGAAAATCTTTGTGTATACCAAATGCATTTCAGGGATGTAGTCTGCATATTTTGAATACATTCATAAATTATCGATTTCAAAAGATATATCATCTCTAAACTAAGTTGATTGATTTACATTAAAGAATTCTTGCAAAATCTAATTGGACATGTTCAAAAAATTCTTGCAACATCTAATTGGATAGCATTCAAAAAAACGTCCATTAATTGAATTGCGTATGACAAAAACTTTATATTACTTTCGTTAATTATTAGGGTGCGCATTCAAATCTATAGCAAATAAAATTATTAGTTCAAAATGATGGCAGTCTATGTCTATTTTAGGTTGGAGAACAGATTACGTTTTTTTTTTAAACGTTTTAACATATCTGATCTATCAAAATCTTAAACAAATTTGAAATAAAAACAAAGAAAACAAAACAAAGAGATTTTCTGATAACAAAATTATTATTTTAAAATAACGTAACGTTGTTAGAAGTATGTTTAAGATTGACATCATGCTAAAACATTTAAGAAAACTAACAAAATTCGTCCACCACACCTAAAAATATAAACCATTCCGATCACCATATATATACATAGCTAACAATCTACAGTATAAAAGTGTTTTCTATAATCGTCTGAAACTTTATAATCGACAAAATAATTAAACTTGCTTATAATTAAATTTCTTAAACGTAGTCTACAATTTTTTGTTTGTGTTATTAATCACTTCAGAATTAATGTTCTACTTTTGTTTCTTCATTATATGCCTATTTATTCTTTGCACAAAATCAATTCAAGATCTAAAACTGAAAATAAAAAAATTGACGAAATATGTAACGATCTTAATGAAATGCGTAATGAAATTATTGAAATATGTAATGACATTACTGAAATACGTAATGACATTACTGAAATATGTAATAACATTACTGAAATACGTAATGATATTAATGAAATGCGTTATGGTAAAATACGTGGAACATTCAAAACCGAAAATGAATAAGTTGAAAAAACTATATCTGATCTTAGAAACAACATTAATAGAATACATGAAATATCTAAATCAGAAAATAAAAGAATTGAAAAAACTATATCAGATCTTAATAATAATATTAATAGAGCACGTGAAATCTTCAAAGATGAGAGTGAAAGGACTGGAAGAACTATATCGGATCTTAATAATACCATTAATAGAATACATGAAACATTCCAGTCAGAGAATAAAAGATTCGAAAAGTCTATATCAAACCTTAATAATGGCATTAATGAAAAGCCGAATGGATGCATACTTATCATGTAATTATAACCGTTTCTAACTTATGTACCAGTATATCAAGCTAATTTTCATTATTATTTATTGCTAGCAAGTTTAAATCTGTTTTCAACCACAAATAGTATAAGAACAAAGCAATATGCATATGGCTCTAATGAAGAAACACTTTGGAAAGAATTTACGTCCCTCGTTGATCAAAAAAGAATAAGTGAAGGTCATTCTCTCAATTCGATGTTTATTGAAATAGCCTCTAAAAACAGTTTAGCTCCACGGACAGTATACAATTTTTATCATCGTATAGCAGATCTGCAAGAAGTTTCAGTGAATAGGATTAAAAAATGGGTTATTATTGAAAGCTTGGCTGCTAATCAATACGTTCTGGACTGACGATCCTTCGGTTCATCCATGGTTCGGGGTTAGCCCAGTCCTTTTTAGGATGGACCAAAAGGATCGTTAGTCTTAATCTAAAAATTAACCACTAATGAGCTAGTTTTGAACAATTTGACTTCATCTATAACGAATAATGATTTTGTAGAAAAAATATAAAAAATCTATTACCGATTCCAAATTGCAACAAAGACTTTAGCAGGATTAATAGATTTACCTGTACAATTTTTAATTTTCTAGATAAAATTTTTAATAAACATTTTCATTGTATTTGAGGTATCTTATCCTAACCTGGGTATAAAAATTCTAATCATACTTTTAAAGGCTAGAGTAGTACGCCTGGTATGATTAATCAGTCCATCCGATTTAACCCTAACTAGTTCTAATCCGATCTTTTAAAGATGGACGGACCGATTAACAGCTCTAGTTATTGAAGAAATAGGAAGAAAATGTAATTTAAACGATTCTCTTATCTTTATAGTTCTTGGTGGGTTTTAACAAGTTAAAGATTATTTTAAAGAAATTTTGGATATTCAAGAAAGAAATAGTATATAGAGGTACGATTACAATTATTATAGTGCAGAAAGAAAGTAATTTCGTAAAAATGATTTTTATTTTTTATATCAAATCTGACACATCTTTACCCAACTGTGTACAAGATTTAAAAGAATGAAGACTTATATTAAAATTTGAGATTACAACAAATTATATTGATTCCTATATGTGCTACACAAAACCAATGATATGTTATAATAAGAGCATTAGTGAATCAGGACGTGGGAAAATTATGATGATATTAAATCTGCGCCTATGATCATTTGCATGATTAATGTGTAACAGATTCGTCATTTATTCGAAATTCATTTGCAGCAATTAAACATGATACTTTATGACATAAGGGTTATTAACGCTAACGACGTGTATTTGATATAATCAAAATTGTGAATTTCTCAAGACATGTGATCTAGGCCATTTATGCCATCTAATTTTCGCACGTGCAAAATGATTGGTAAAAATGTTCAGGACACTCGTGACGAGATGATAATTTTATTATAAGGAGATTTATTTATTTATTTATTTATAATTTATTTATTTATTTATAATTTATTTATTTATTTATAATTTATTTATTTATTTATAATTTATTTATTTATTTATAATTTATTTATAATTTATTTATTTATCATTTTGCACAATAAGGTATCAAAAAATTGTGCCGGCAGTCATATTTTTCCTGTCAGTCTATCGGACAATTACGGGAAATTAATGTCTCCATCGAATAGATGTCAAAAATCGAACAATTAGCACAATTGGGATCTAAAAAACAAAAAAAAAAATTTTGAAAAAAATTGAAAAAATGAGACGGCGGGTAATGCATAACGAAAAATCAACTTTGAGTGGCCTAATTTATTTATTTACTAAGGTAATTTTATTTCATTTAATAGTGCTTATCAAGGCAGTAATAAAGTTTTTTAAAAAAAATACCGGATATTGTTGATGACCTCCAATTCTGGAACTGAAATAATGAAGAATAAGTTATGCTTTACGATAAAATACAATAGAATTTACAAAGAATTATGATGTTGTTTATATAACAATCTTTCTACTGGATAAAAATTTCTTTTTATGTTGATATTATTTCTTTGTATGTTGTATTAAATTTCTGTTAATTTAATGAATCTATGATCAATAAATTTTGAATGAGCAATTTTTAAATGGACTCTTATTACTTGTACAGTAATTAATAAAGATATAGTGAACGAATTTGTTATCATGTCACTATATTACCAACAACTGCAACGATGCTTAAGTTCTGGTATATCCTAAAAAAATTCGTTAACTATTTAATCATATAAGAATTTAGGGATTAATTGAAAAGATAAATATGTTCTTTTTTTTAAAAAAAAAAACCGACATTCGTTTAATTATATTGAAACAATTATTTTTGGACTTTTAATTATCAGCACTAATCAGAAAAAGAATGATATATTTAAATAAGTGTTACGATTACGCCAAATGGCAATTGCCTTAACTATTTAAAATTTATAGCCAATTTTCTCAATTTAATTTTACATCATTTATACAATTTAATTACTTTTTCAAAAAAAAAATAATAATAAAATAAGAAATATTAAACTATGAAATCGTCCTGAGAAATAATTGCATAAAAATTGAACCAATTTATCAGAATGACCTATAATCAAAATTTTATATTTAAAAAAATTAATTAAACAAAACACTAAATTATACAAAACACTAAATTATTTAAAACAATATCCAAAATTATACTAAATTTGTAAATTATTAAATTATATATTTGGTTTCAAATAATAATTATCAATGTCTTGCTTGGTTTCATTTTATAAGCAAATTAAATCGTCCACTCGATAGCTTTCTGCGAAAATTATTTCGCAGTACAGGATCTTTGCCCATTTAATCTGCTTATCACTTTTTAAAATTTTCTTCAAAACATTTAAACTTTAATCTAGACAATATTATTTCGAAGTTTAATTGATACTATGAAAGCACAAAAATAGTGCGTATTTTGATATATTTTAAACATAATAAGAAACTGTTTCAAACAATGTTTTTATTATCATACACATAGACTTTTATTTAATTAAACATTGTTGCAGCCGAGTTGGTATTCAGGGTGGTATTATAAATAAGAAAATTGCTTTTTGAATACTAAAAATATTTCTTTGAGCAATCTTATTATACAAACCACTTATATCTACTCCTAATAACCAAACTTATAACACTTTCGTTAATATGCGCCCAAGATTTGTTAACTATTCTTGGAAGGATTGAATATTCGAATAACTTCATGTAATTATATGCAAATAGTTTTTATTAAAAAATGATTAAATTACATCCACTACAAAGTATTACCGTTACATTTTATTTTCATCATTTTTAATTTATCTTTTTGATAATTGTTTTTTCTATTAAAATTGATATACATAAACGTGTAATTTAAAGATTGAAATCGATTTATCAACTACTAGGTTCGCTGACTAATTAGTTAACTATTAGTGTATTTGACTAGGTAGACTTTTTAGTCGACTAAACTGATTTCAATCTCTAATGTGAACCATCATTATTAATTTGTCATGTCGAGTCTTCAAATTTTCCATAGAGAATAAAGAACAACACAGAATAGCCAGTTTTATATAGAATTTTGGTAGTAAATACTTGCATTTATTTTAATCTCGAATCTTATGCAGTTTTACTGTCTCTTACCTTCGTTTGAGTTCGTTTATATCTTTTCATAAATATTGTATCAATAGTTTCACCACCTTTCGCTAGTTTCGCAATGCTGCCCTTTTACGTTTTTGGCAAAGTTAAAACTAGGTTGGACTTTTACCTACGCAAAACCTGCAGATATTAAAACCTCTAATACCTATTAGACCTAGAGAAAATAATAATTACTTGTAAGGTGCTATAATCCTGAGAAAAAAAAATCCAATGTTATCAGATTAATGAACTTCAAGAGATAAATATCATCTATAGTGTTATATTGTGATTTACCATTGGACCCACTGAGAACTCGCCCTCAGGCGATCTACGTATCAGATTATCAATAAATTAAATCAAGTTATTATTACGTTGCCTCTTTTTTTTCCTTCTATTAGAAAGGCATAAATAATTAATATTAAAATTGATTATATTTTTGTAATAATTACGTGCTACAATCCGTATGCGGCAATGGCGTCTAAAAATGTAAATGTACGTTGCGCGACGTAATACATACTTCAATAGATTTATGTACAGTAATCCTGCAGCAAGATGTCAATTTACAATAATAAATTCGAAAAGGATCCAGAAAAATTCGATAATTCCTCAGATATTACGCAAATAACCAACAATGTTACCCAACTGTATTTAGAAGATAACGAGTCACAGGGCTTTTTTAATGAAATTGTTAAAGAAATGTGTAATCTGTATAATGAAGAAAGATCAAAAAGCCGAGATTCACATTTAATCCTTGACATATTAGAACAATTTCTAACAAAGAAAAAGCAAAGTCCAAACGATATTTTCAATTATTGCTTAAATAATCAGATCAATCCTACAATTCAAATCATTCTCGCAAATTGTTATCATTATGGTAAATGGGTCGAAAAGAATGAACATGAGGCATTTGTTTATTATCAAAAATCAGCAGAAATGGGGCACTCTTATGGAATAAATGAAGTTGGATATTTTTATCATCATGGAATTGGAATTGAAAAGAATGAACATAAGGCATTCGTTTATTTTCAAAAATCTGCAGAGATGGGGGAAGCAGATGGAATATATAATGTTGGATATTGTTATCAACATGGAATTGGAGTTGAAAAGGATGAACATATGGCATTCGTTTATTTTCGAAAATCTGCAGATATGGGAGTCGCTAGTGGAGCATATTATGTTGGATATTTTTATCGTCATGGAATTGGCGTTGAAAAGGATGAACATAAGGCATTCGTTTATTATCAAAAATCAGCAGAGATGGGGCACGCGAGTGGAACATATAATGTTGGACATTGTTATGATGAAGGAATTGGAGTTCAAAAGGATGAACATAAGGCATTCGTTTATTATGAAAAATCTGCAGAGATGGGAAACGCGAGTGGAACAATTTCTGTTGGATATTGTTATGATGAAGGAATTGGAGTAGAAAAGAATGAACAGAAGGCATTCGTTTATTATCAAAAATCTGCAGAGATGGGGAACGCAAATGGAACATATAATGTTGGATATTATTATCGATATGGAATTGGAGTTGAAAAGGATGAACATAAGGCATCATTTATTATCAAAAATCTGCAGAGATGGGGGACGCAATTGGAACAAAAAAAGTTGGAGATTTTTATCATTATGGATTGGAGTTGAAAAGGATGAGCATAAGGCATTCGTTTATTATCAAGAATCTGCAGAAATGGGCTACGCTAATGGAATGTCTTTGGTTGCAGAATGTTATCGAAATGGAATTGGAATAACAAGGAATCTTGATAAAGCCAAATACTGGTATCAAAGGTAAATATAAAATTTAAATTTGAGCTAGCGTATTGAGACATATCACAACCCAATCATAAGATCAGTGAAAAAAGTATTTATACTTTAGATTCATGGTTAGAGTTAAAATAAGATTAGAACGATATTCTGAAATTTTTAGAAAAGTGAATTCATAAGAGTATCTTCAAGTTATTAGAAAAGACTGCTACACCTGATCTTGGTATTCGATTAGTCGACCTGATTTCTCCAGGTCAACAAACTATAATACTCATTAATTACATTTCTGTATATATATTATGTATATAATACTTATTTAATAACTACTACTTTAAATCACTGATTAGGGAAAAAGATTTAACAATAGGTATTATATAATAATTAATTTTTTATAAAATACATTGATATTAAATTATTTACAGAATAATTTTATAAATAAATAATAGGAACAAACGAGTGGGTACATAATTCAGAAATTAATGACGACTTGAAGAAAATGTTAATAGAAGATAAATATCAAATATCTTGGTTTTCTTATGATGAATTTAAAAACATTGAAGAGATAGGTAAAGGTGGATTTGCAACTGTATATCATGCTGAATGGTATGATAAAAATCAACATTTAATTAGAAGTGTTGCACTT
This sequence comes from Gigaspora rosea, assembly GCA_003550325.1. Classification (NCBI taxonomy): domain Eukaryota; kingdom Fungi; phylum Glomeromycota; class Glomeromycetes; order Diversisporales; family Gigasporaceae; genus Gigaspora; species Gigaspora rosea. Next base: position 334,991 of record QKWP01000029.1, read on the forward strand.
AAATTACTTCATAAATCAAATAATTATCACGAAGAATTTATAAGAGAGGTAATCTTTATGAAATATTATTATTAATTATATTATTCGTTATTTCATTTATACTAATAATATTAATATATAATTCATTTTAATAATAAGTTAAAAGCATATTGTGATATTGGGCTTAAGAATCCAACATTTTTAAAATGTTTTGGTATATCAAGAGATGAAGCTTCTAAAGATTATATTCTTGTCATGAAATATGCATCGTTAGGTTGTTTGCGCAAAAATCTACATGGCATAGCAAAAATGGAATGGAAAGATAAATTAAATCTGTTACAATGCATTACGTCAGATCTTCAGATAATTCATTCTCATGATCTTGTTCATCGAGAATTACATAGTGGGAATATATTATTAAATAGCTTAAAAAGTGCGTACATTGCAGATTTAGGACTTTCGATAACAGCTAATATTGAATTAAAATCAAAATCCGATGGAATTTATGGAATTTTACCATACATTGCACCTGAAATTTTGAATAAAGAACCATATACTAAAGCATCAGATATTTATTCATTTGGTATAATTATGTGGGAAATTTTATATGGTAAATCTGTAGCTTTTGTGCAAGATTCCAAGTTACAATCTAAATTACAATATCAGTTCCAAGTATGTGGTGGTTTACGACCACCTGTTCACGAAAGTACAGCAACTTGCTATGTAGATTTAATGAAGAAATGTTGGCATACAGAACCAGAACAACGACCAAAAGCAAGTGAAATTTACGAAATTTTTTCAGAATGGCAAAATAATGAAACTATTTTATTAGAATTATCGGAATCTGATAAAAATCCACAAAATATTAGAAATGAAGATATGCAAATAAATAATGATTCACTTTATAAAAGCAATTTTATTTCATTTAATAGTGCTTATCAAGGTAATTAAAATGGTTTATTAAAAATATTAATTTATATTTTAGCATCGTTTTAATTAATTCTTTTATAGCTAGTAATTTGTATAAATTGGAATTACCGGATAATGCCGCAGAGTAAGTGCAACCTCCAATTTTGCAACAGAAAATAAGAAAAAATAAGTTATGCTTTACAATAAATTACAATAAATTACGATAAAATCTTGCAAGGAATCATGATGTTGTTTATATAACAACCCCGCTGATATCATTTCTTTGTATTTTGTATTAAATTTTTGTTAATTTTATAAATTTTGATCAATAAATTTTTGAGTACGCAATTTTTAAATGGACTCCTATTATTTAGAATTAATAATATATTGCAAAAGAATTTACTGCTTTTTTTGTTTCATGCCATTATAATACTATTGATTGTAATGATTTTTAAGTTCTAGCATATCCTAATAAAATTCTTGTTCCATTTAACCATATAAGAATTCTGGGATGAATTGAAATGATCAAATATATCTTTTTTTCAGAAAACTGATATTCGTTCTAATTATATCTAAACAATTATTTTCCAGACTTTTAATTATAAACTCTAATCAGAAAAAGAATGGTATATATTTAAATTTTTGCCTTGATTGCATAATATGCAAATGACTTAGCTATTTAACATTCATGGAACGACGTCTTTCTCAATTTAATTTTGCATTACTTATTAATTCGAGAACTTTTTCAAAAAAAAAAAAAATATTAATAAAATAAGAAAACAGGAAGACTTTATTGTAGAAGGTATCTTGAGCACTTAGCTTTTTTAAAAATAAGGTAGCTGCGCGATGCTGTCACGCAAAACCAGGAACGGATGAATTAATAGACCGTATTAGAAATTTTAAAAAATGAAATGTTTAACAGTTTATTAATACTAATTAATAAACTATGTACATCTTTGTTTACATGTGTATGGTACAAAGTTGGCATACGAAAAATTAACCTCGTATAACCTTATAAGTGGGCATTATTCTATTTGCAGTAAACTAAAAAAAAAAAATAAAAAAAATAAAAATAAAAAAAATAAAAATAAAAAAATCCGCCCATTCGTCCCGAATTTTGAAATCCTTGTAATGCAAAACGAAAAATCAACTTTTGCACAGCCTAATAAAAGAACATATCAAAATCAGTAACGAAACGTAACAGTAACTAAAGGTCAACACGCATGCCACAAGATAACGACCATCCAATCAACAGTACTAATAGTAAAACGTTATAAAAAACAAGCCCCCATATTAATACAATTACGAATTAAGTTCGAAAAATATAAATTCGGTACCAATATAAAATAAACAAAAATCTTAAGTGACTAAATACACAATCGATAATCCAAATGGAATCCCGAGTAAAACAAGTAAAAACAAGCTACAATGTTAACACATAAATCAAGAAAGCACGATGATAAACAATGTACACATAAAAAAATCAATACTGTGAACACATACCGTAATATTATAGAATCCCTTAAACATCAATCCTTACCGCGATAAACAGTAAATTAAAGGCACGAAACATAAACTTGAAATACTTACTTAAAATAGTCCTTTTTGAAGGGGTAATCATGTATGAACAGGGCTATGCCTCAAGTTTTTTCAATTATTTGGTTATCCAGGAGATTCTCCCAATAGTTATATCGTATGATCATATGATTTCTTCTGAAATCACGCCACGGTCATGAAAGGATAGGATAGCCCCAGGTAACGCCGCAGTGATTTCCGGCATGAGCACATGGCAACTGCGCATGCCAGGGCCACAATCCAGTTTGTGCCCTTGGTATTTCGCTGCTCATGTTTGTTTATTTCCCCTTTAGAAAATAATAGATTCACACATGTTAGCTTAGCCTACGTAGATGAAACTAGTTTATGCCCTTGGCATTTAGCTGTCAATGTTTGTTTATACCCCTTTTTGAAACAATGTACTTAGCCTAGTTATAGTTTCGCTCAAGTCATAGTATAGACACACGGTGGGTTAACGGTGAATTGAAGGTGGAATTATAGTGTTAAGGCGAAGATGTTTTCCCCAACACTTATGCCTCAAGGCTTGGAAAGCCGCCTCTACCTTCCGCCTCAAAAAAATGAGGTCATGAAATCATACGATAAAGAAAGATTCAATAGAGTTAGTATAGATAGTCTAAAAACAATGTATTTATTAAGAGGGTAAAAAGTATATAAGACACTCCTTTTTGTGCTTCAATAAAGATAACTCAGAATGAGTATAACTCAGAGAGTTCTAGTTTGATACTTACTTGAGTTCGAGGAACAAATAACTCAGTGAAGAGTTATAGTTCAATGTTGTAGAGTGATAACCTTTGAAATAAGAGTAGAAGTGTTAGCTCTAGTAGTTACCCCGATATTCCTTGAATTAATAAACTGTTATAGTTCATAAACCGATAACCCCCGATACGCCGATAGTAATCACGTGATCACATGACATCATTACATCACCTGACCATCGATTTAACCCTTTTTGATCACCTAATATATCAAACAATCAATCTCCGATATTGATTGATTAATCTCCTGCATCAACATCAGCCTGCCGATCGTTAATTATATTTAACCCATTAATTTGGCACCCTGCAATAACTAAGAAGATTTATATAAGTAGAGTAGATTCAGGCCACCAATCAAGAACATATAGAAGAAATATAAGAGATACTTATCTCTGTTTATCCAAGCTGTAGCAAGACCCACAAGACCTTCGAGACCCAGACCAAATCAACCATGCCTCTTTCTGTCTGCCAAATCGAGGATCTAAAGTCTTTCACGCCTATAGGACATTTGTTTAGATAGTTAGTGGTATTGTTAGTTGTATTTAGCATATAACCCGATAGCCTTGCCCTTCACAACGTACGTACAAAAGCCATATCAAACCTGGATTAATATATAATGCAATGTCATGTGAAAATATAACCAATCAAAGAACCGTATTTGTTCACATCATTTCACTTTTCAGATAACTATACACTACGTTGCACTCTGTTTCTGGTAAATATCAAGTGACTTGATACACGATCAACAATCAAAACGGAATCCCGAGTAAAACAAGTAAAAACAAGCTACAGTGTTCACACATAAATCAAGAAAGCACGATAATAAACAATGGACACATAAAAAAATTATTACTGTAATCACATACCGGAATCCCTTAAACATCAATTCTTACCGCGATAATCAGTAACTCAAATGCAAAAAACATAAACTTGAAATACTTAGGGACAATCATGCACGAATAGCACGTACATACGCAAAAAAGTCTATCAAACTAGTTTAATACAAAATGCAGATTTGGAACATCGCATTCCACAATATCATGTGAAAATATTACCAATCAAAGAACCGTATTTGTTCACATCATTTCACTCTTCAGATAACCATGCACTTCGTATTTCATACTCCGCTCCTGGTAAAGTTATTACGCATTTTTGAAAATTATAAAAGTCGTTCTACAAAATAATTGCATAGAAATTGAATGACTGTATAATCCGAATTTGATGTTTAAAAAATTAATCAAATGTAAAACTAAATTTTTAAAACTATATTCTACAATCTTTTATTATTTTATTGTATTTGTCAATTAACCCCCTACTATCTTTTTTTATTGGCATGCTGCATATGGGCAGATGATGCTCATTATCTGTGACATCTAAATGTAATAAGTACGAAATTCCAAATTTGGATAACTGATAAACATACTATATACGAAAATATACTATAATATACTGTATCAGGTATAATACAGTAGCAGGTAGTAAATAAATAATACTGTACGAACATACTGTATGTACCAATAATTATATCACGATCTTACTTTTATCAGTAATCAATGGTAGCCAAACCTTTTCATTGCCTTTTATGTGATAAGTCATATGCAAATAAAACTAATTAGTTACTCATGAACGAAAATTTCATAATCAGAACGTTATTATTCCACACCAACATATTCTTTCCATTCCTCTTTATTCTTCATATTGCCACTTTCATGGTCTGTTTATTGATACTATACAATCCCGACTTGGTTACATTGTTCAACAAAAGGCAAAAAAAAAAATTCAAGTGCATTGTGAAGAAAATTTGTTTTACTTTATCTTTCGAGAACAAGAGACTTTTATATTTCAAGTATCTGGCTACAAATATAATTGTATATTTAAAGGTCAGGCTGGTGTAGAATGAATCGGTAAAATATTTTAGTGTCCTAACTGGTGGATAAAAGCAAATAAGTTTGGTGGAGAGACTATAGTCTATTATCAGCAACAAGATCCAATTACCAAAAATCTTATTGACAAGGTCAATATAATATTAAATTATTATAATTAATATACATTTTTTTTAGATAATATCAAACTTATAAGAATACGATGTATGAATTTTTTTTATATAACGTTGGATTTTTTTTGTAATTCTTTAGTTAGAGTACAAAAATATTGTTTATAATAAATTGTTTTTAATTATTTATATAAGGTATAATTTAACAAAGCAATAATTTTAGGCGGCTACTATACATACCTCCAAATTTGCTATTCATACCCCCTATTAAAATTAAAAAATTTTTAAAACTTTAAGTGAAGATATTTTGACAACCATTTGACTAAATTCAATGAACTTTTTTTTATTTGAATTATATGAATATGTAGAATTAAAATAAAAAAAGCTCATTGAATTTAGTCAGATGGTTGTCAAGATACCTTCGCTCAAAATTAGAGAAAAATCAAAACATCTATCAAAATAAAAGCTGCGCCAAAGTTTTTTAAAACTTTGAGCGAAGATATCTTGATAACTATCTGACCAAATTCGATGAACTTTTTTTATTTGAATTCTATGAATTTATTGAATTCAAATAAAAAAAAGTTCATCGAATTTGGTCAGATGGCTGTCAAGATATCTTTGTTCAAAGTTTTAAAAAACTTTGGCGCAGCTTTTATTTTGATAGGCATTTTGATTTTTCTCTAACTTTGAGTGAAGGTTTCTTGACAACCATCTGACTAAATTCAATGAACTTTTTTTATTTAATTCTACATATTCATATAATTCAAATAAAAAAAAGCTCATTGAATTTAGTCAAATGGTTTTCAAAATATCTTCACTCAAAGTTTTAAAATTTTTTAATTTTGATAGGGGTATGAATAGCAAATTTGGGGGTATGTATAGTAGCCACCTAATTTTATACTATGATTTATATTATTATAATAAAACTTGTTTGATTTAGCAAACAATGTAAGAAATAAAAATAAATTTATTATGCTAAGCCCAATTATAAATTGAATACGCCCATTCCCCCTGACTCTAAAGGAGAATATTTGCAAATTAAAGAACTTGTTGCTGTCCAGAATAATGGGAAAAGAAGCTAGCTATGGTACCAGCTATTTTTGCATATCAATTTCTATAAATATTTCAGAATACGAAATTGGAATGTTATGAATTAAAAAGTAAATTTGCTGATTTTCTATTTTTGTATTTCTTTAACCGGTGATTGCTGAGTTTTTCCACCACCCATCGTGGTTTTACCAAAAAACAAATGAACCTGTAAATTACATAGTCAATATTAGTTAAATTATATAAATTAAATTATAATAATTAACTATTTACATGTTGATGATTTTTTTTCTCCAAACTTGAACTTGAAAAATATCACAACTTTAAACCTTCTGATTTTAGTAATCGCATAAAAGCTGGAATATGAAATGCTAAAATGTACATATAGGGTGTTACATCTTGACATTGATAAATTTCTTCTTGTATAATTTCTCCAGTTGTTTTTTTTAAAGTAGGTCAACAAAATGTAGATACCCAATTTCGTGCATTAATTTCAAATTTATTTATAGTTACATCTGCCAACTCATCTTTACTATGCATTAATTTGTATAAACTAAAAAAATCTCGTTACAACTTTTCAATTGTTTGACCACGTGCCCCTAGTAAATAATTTGTCACTGGAAATTTGTCTAATACCCGTTTTTTTGCTAGTCCCATTAAAGCAGTCCACTTGTATTTGCCTTCCACAGTTTCGGAATTATAAAATCAGAAATTCACAACAATAGATTCCATAGTATTTTCAATTTGATCACGGATACTAATATTTGATGATTGTAATTGCAATAATTTTGATTTTGACTTAGATTTACTTTTAAAGTCAAAATTTGGATAGTTCATTAATTCATAAAAAAGCTCTTCAAGAAGAACATCGACAATACATAACATTAAGTGTAATTCATCGGGTACACAGTGATTGGATTGTAAAAATGGTAACAAACTTTGATGATCTTTAAGTTTTCTAATTATATTATTAAAAATTAATATATTATACATTATTCTAGTTTTAGCAAGATTGTTTTTTCAATTTAGTTAGATCAATGATTTGCACAATTTTTTTGAGCCCGTATTCGTCATATTTTGTGTGAGAATTTTTATATTCCCTTTTATTAATAATTAATTCAAAAAAAAATATGACAAATGTTATCTAACTTGTATACATGGATTCATGGGACTCAAAAAATATTATGCATATCATCAATCCAACTAAATTGAAAAGAGCAATAATATATTCAAAAATTAATATAACAAGTAATATATACTATAATCACTATATACCATGTATATTTTGACTATTAATCCATATTTTATTCATATTCCATCATTCATTTTTGTGACAGTCACAATATAAACAAAAATAATGTGATGTCAGTCTATTAATTCCCAATACAAGTGCCATAAACTTCCAATCTGAAAAAAAAACACAAATCTACTTTCCAAAAATTTCCTTCACTATCCTCAAATCCTTGATTAACTAATTGGTTTAATTCATCTACAAAAACACCAAAAGCTGATTGTAAAGATTCGAATTTTTCTATACCAGTATATAAACATATACTATAATAAATAAAATTTTAAATTATATATATAAGAGATTTGAATAATAAATATAAATAATTAATAATTACCAGTGTTGTTTTATAGGATCAAGTACACTATTCTCTTCATTTAAAATACAAACTGTGAACATTATATGATGCATTGATCTTCCAACTTCATATCTATCTCCATCTAATTTTAATTTAATAACATCGCCATGAGATATAACTAAAGATTCTTTATTAACAAGAGTAGGAATAATGATTGATAAAAGTGCAGTCAAAGATCGGTAAGCTCTATTTCCTATATCTGTTGGTAATATCTCAATATTATCAAGTAAATTTGTAGAATTATTTAAGTTTCCAGATATAAATTTCGTATTAGGTTGGATTTGAAATGTTGTTATTGGTATTAAATTATCCATAGCTTTATCAATAAGTTGGCATCGCTCTGCAATTAAATGTTCATGCACTATACTTGGTATTACAGCTGATAATCAGTGATATCCATCTCAAGATACTAATGATTCATCACATGCATGAACAATGGAGTCTAATTCTTGATCAGTTATTTTTTTGGTTTTGTTTGATATATATTGAAACTTTATATCTTGAGTAGAAGCATGAATTGTAAAATGTTCTAAGTTTGCATATTGAAAATTATGTTGCATAAATTGTAGTTTAATGCTATTATACACATCCTTCCCTAAACTTTTTAATCATTTATTTCATTGTGATTCAGATTTTAAATAATTATATTCTTTTTTTCGAATATGAGATGGGATTGATTTTGCTTGTGCATTAATATGTCTTTGATCTAGACAGTTTAGATCAAACCCAAAGAGAATAATACTAGAGAGTCTAGAATTTTCATTTCCTCGCAATTTCTATTAATACAAATTAATAATTATTTCAAAATTTATATTAATTTATTTTATAAATTCAATAAAATATAAATTAACCTTTAAAAAAAGTTGTGCCGCATGGCTTGCAGATTGTTCACTTGTTACAGATTCTTCTTTATTTTTATTATTAACCCAATGGACTATAAATTTTACTTTTCTATTAAACTGATATTCAGTTAAACTGGTTGCTTCAACTCTACTAATATTTAAGCGAATAATATAATCGGTAAGAATAGGATATCATATTCCATTTACAGTAGTTCTTTTTGTTATTTTGATATAACTTGGATAGTAACCTAAACGTAATACTTTGTAAGAATATTCTATTAGTTTTTTTGATATAATACGAGTTACATATATATTAGGATATTCATCACGAATATTGCAAAGACTATTGGTATAATTGGATACGGGTAAAGACTGAAGAGGCTATCGATATTCTTGAGATTTTTGCATAGAAGATTGGTTTTAAAATGTTTTTCATTTTTATAAAAATTATTTATCAATAATGGTGGACTTTAGAAAGTGTTGAGCTAAATTGAGCTATTTAACTAAATAGTAGAAAATAAGTTAACAAAATTAAACATATTGTTACAGTAGGGAGGCCTTCTTTAACTCCTTACTATAACAATGACACGCCTACAGGAATCCTTTATCGGTTTATAGCGGTGTCCAAGAGGTAGGTATAATTCCTTAGTCTGTAAGAAATTATACTCTTCTCTAAGGGCAGTTTGTGAGAGTATTCAATGAGGAATTATCGATTTTACTATTACTTGATAATAAACTTGGTGTTATTAAGATAAATAGTTTCTTTATTAATAATCTAAGATAGGGCTATCCTTAGGTTTCTGTTCCTAAGAAATCCCAGTACAAGATGTATATTAAGTATAAGAGAAGTGGGGTGTCTTGGTCTAGTTTGACTAAGGGAAATTCTGTGTCTTTAAATACATTTTAGAATAAGCGTTATAAGCGTTAATTTACAATGATAAATACTATAATCTACAAGAGCAACATAAGCGTTATAAGCGTCATAAGCGTTATAAGCGTCATAAGCGTTATAAGCGTGATAATCGTTATAAGCGTTATAAGCGTGATAATCGTTATAAGCGTTATAAGCGTGATAATCGTTATAAGCGTTATAAGCGGTATCAACTATTCTAACTTCTCAAGATAATAATATAATACAATATAATAATAAAATATAATAATAAAAATAAAATAATAAAATAATAAGGTAATATAATAAACTATCGTTCTATAACATTTCCGTCCCCTTAAGAAAATTTACTCCGTAAATTCCTTCTCTAATTCTTCCAATAGAGCGGCGTAAACTTCATCTTTCAGTTTAGTCACTTGGGTCACAGAAAGGTAATTGGTTTGGTACATTAAGTCCTTGGGACAAATTGTGAAGATTTTTCTAATTCTCTGGGCTCCTTTCCAGATGTCTTGAGCTTTCCGGTCTCCTTTTACCTTTCGAATTTGTTCTCTAATTTGGTCTCTATATTCGGTCTGTTTCTCTATTATTGTTCCCAAATAATAATGGGCTTCAACAGCCTGTCTTTGTCCTCGGCGAGATTGTTTAAACTTAGGTAGGTCTTGTAGGATCTTATCAACTTGTGCGGTCCAAGTTTCTCGAAGAAAAGGATTCGTTCGGGTGGTCTTTTGAGGGTTAAGAGTCTGGGTCAAGTCTTTTAGCAATGGAGTCATCGCTTTATGTTTCTCAATCGGTTTTTCAGATAAGAGGGCTTCTATGTCTTCATCAAATGGTCGCAGTAATTCATTAAGTTCGACAAGGGGTTCTGTTTCTTCCTTTGGGGTAACATCAATTACTTGTTCTGGATTTTGGTCATCCCATAGGATTACATTTTGACTAAAAATTCCTAAATTGTATTGGGCAGCAGGGTCTTGTCTCCAAATAGAAAGAAAGTTTCGAAGAGCGAGTATAGTATTGGGTTGTAGAGTGGTAGATTCCATTTTAGGGGTTTTGATAATATTTTAGGAAAATTTCAATCGGAGTGTAGGATTATATAAATGTTAGTGTAATACGAAGATTTTCATGGGGCTGTGCACAAAGTTTTACACAAATGTCACTCCCTTTCACAATAAATTTCTTCCAGAAATTTCTAATTTTCAATTACAATTATAGGTTCCCATGTCTGTTTCTCGTAATATTTAGCAAGTCTATCACTATTATAATATTTCTGTAAGGTTTTTCCTTCCATATCTCGAAGTTTATAAGCACCATTGTTTAATTTCGCTTGAATTATAAAGGGGCCAATTCTTTTATCCTCAAATTTAGCAGAGCGAGACATTTCTATTTCTTTTCGTTGTATCCATACTTTTTCTCCAATTTCAAAGGTTTCTTCTTTCACCTTTTTATCGAAGTACTTTTTCTGTTTTTCTTGTGATTTCCTAGTATTTTCTCGGGCTTCTTCTTGTATGGTTGGCAATTTGTCTATTAATTCGTAAGCTCGTTGTAATATACTGTCTTGTATATTAATTTCTGTATCCTTAATTACTTTAGGATATACAGGAATAAGTGCTTCTATGGGTAGCGTGGCTTGTCTACCATAAACTAACTGGAATGGAGTGTATCCAGTAGTAGCATGTCTCTTTGTTCGATAAGCTAAGAGAACAGCAGGTATGTGTAAATCCCAATCATCTGTTTCTTTTACTTTCGCGAGAGATTCACATAATGTTCGATTAAGTCTTTCAACCATTCCATTTGTCTGTGGGTGGTATGGTGAAGAGAATTTATGTTTGATGAGAAACTTTTCACATAGAATCCGTACAGTTTCGCTAATAAAGTTTCTTCCTTGGTCAGAAAGTATAATCTTTGGAGTTCCGTGTCTACAGATAATTTCTTCAAAAATAAATTGTGCGAGAGTATTGGCTCCAGCATCAGGGACAGCTTTGGCTTCTGGCCATCTTGTTAGATAGTCGGTAGCAACAATGATGTAACGATTGGTTTGAGCAGTTATAGGTAAGGGTCCGACAAGGTCAATTCCAATCCTTTCAAAAGCACGTCCTATTTGGATAGGATGGAGAGGTTCTTTTCTGCGTCCTTTAAGTCTCTTTTGGCATGTTTCACAAGTCTTTACATATTCTTGGACGTCTCGATACATTTGATCCCAATAATATCGTTCAGCTATTTTATAGTACATAGCATCGGTTCCCAAATGTCCAGCAGTAGGGTGTTTATGCATCATGTATAGGATCGGTTCTACTTCTGTCCATTTAATAACTCGAAAGGGGTGTTCTGGATCTTTTCGGTTCTTCTTATATAAGAGGTTATGTCTAATTTCAAAATATCTAGCCTGGTTAATTAGTTGTTTCTTTTCATAGTCTGTAAATTCGTCTGGTAACTTGTCTGATTCTAGGTAATCATAAAGTTGGCTATATCGGTTTAAATTCATGATTTAGATGATTTAAGTGTCTGGGTCGGTAGGCGTGATAGAGCATCAACATTAGAGTGGATTCTTCCAGGTTTGTGAAAGATTTCAAAGTTATAAGGTTGGAGTTTAAGAATCCATCTTCCAATTCTTCCTTTAGGTTCAGAAGTACGTAGCCATTTCAATGCTGAATGGTCTGTAACTAAGATGAACTTGGTAGCGCCTAGGTATTTATGAAAGTGTTCGATTGCCCATACTACAGCAGCACATTCTAGTTCAGTTGCGCCATAGTTTACTTCTTCTTTTCGTAGACTTTTGCTTGCATAGGCAATGGGGTGTTCCTTATGATTTTGGTCCAATTGACTGAGAGTAGCACCAAATCCATAGTAAGAAGCATCGGTGGCCAAGATAAAGGTCTTTCTGAAATTAGGGTAGGCTAATATAGGGGCAGCAGTAAGTCGGTCTTTTAGTTCATTAAAAGCTTCCTGTTGAATATGGGTCCATCGATATGGTTCGTCTTTTTGTAACAATCGATTTAAGGGTTTAGCAATAGCAGAGAAATTTTGGATAAATTGTCTATAGTATCTAGCTAATCCCAAGAATGAGCGAAGTTGGGTTATATTCTGCGGTGGTTGGATCTTTTGTACGGCTTCAATTTTGGTAGGGTCAGGGGCTATTCCACTAGGTGCAATTATATGGCCTAAGAAGGGTAATCTTTGCATCCAAAAGTTACATTTCTCGATATTAAGTCGCAAACCAGCTTGTTTGATTCTGTGAAACACTTCATTCAAGTGCTTCAGGTGGTCATCGAATGTTCGAGAGTATACTATAGTATCATCCAAGTATACTACTACAAATTTCCAAGCAATCCCTTCATAAACTCGGTCCATTAGTCTTTGGAACGTAGCAGGGGCATTACAAAGTCCAAAAGGCATCACATTGAACTCGTACGTTCCATAGCGAGTTACAAAAGCAGTCTTTTCTTTATCACGAGGGTGCATAGCTACTTGCCAATATCCACTTGCAAGGTCCAAAGTAGAAAACCAATGCGATCCAGCAAGAGTATTTAACATTTCATCAATACGAGGTAGAGGGTATGCATCCTTTTTAGTAACATTGTTAAGTTTTCGGTAGTCTACACAGAAGCGTAGTTTGCCATTTTTCTTCTTGACTAGAACAACAGGGGAAGTCCAGGGACTATTCGAAGGCCGGATAAGTTTATGTTTCATCATTCGTTGGATTTTCTCTTTAATAAATGTCTGTTCACTTGGAGGTATAGAATAGGGTCTAGAGCGAATGGGTGGTACATCTTCTGTAAAAATACGATGAGAAACTAAGTCAGTCCTTCCTAATTCATCAATGTCTGTTGCGAAAATGTCTGCAAATTTCTCAAGTAAGTGTCTAAATTTAAGTCCTTGATCTGCAGCAAGAGGACCTGTGTTTAATGAAGTAGTTGGGGTCAACGTATATTCCTCATAGGGGATAAGGGTGTCTATACTATATACAGGGGTAGGTACTAAATTTATAGGGTGTTCAGGGGGTTTAAGGGGTCTGTTAATACAGTTGTCTGAGTCAACAGGTAGTTTGCCATCATGCCTAGGATTATCTAAAAATTTGTATTTGCGAACAGGGTAGCAAGGGTTTCAGTTCTTTGTTGTAGGTACTAGGTGTCTTGGTGAATAAGGCGAAGTAATTGTTGATTAAAGTTTTCAAGTTTTTGGACTTGTTGTTGAAGTTGTTCAATGGTCTGGTTCTGTTGGACAACTTGTTGTTGTAATGTTTCAAAAACTTCGATAGTGACAGTATTTTGATCACTTTGAATAGGTTCTATATATATAACTTCTGGTTCTGGTTCGAATATTGGTGGTGGTGGAGGTACACATTCTGTACAGTATCCATCATGTTCATCAAGTTCTTCCTGGTGCTTAACATGAAGACATTCCTTGCAGAGGTCAATAGGGGTGTCTGAGAAGTTTCTTCTAAGATTAGCGAGAGCAGTTTCTTTACAGAATTCAGGATGGCTAGTGTCGAAGGAAATTTCAAGGGTCTGTTGTAATTGAAATTCTTCATTCCCTTCTAATATACCATGTTCAGCACGAAGTACTAATTGCATTTCTTCCTGACTCCAAGGTTGGTTAATACGATCAGTCATTAAAGGTTCTAAGGCTTCAGTCAGGCTTTGGTTCAATTCTTGTAAGAAAATCTTTGCAAGTCGGAAGATACGGGTCTGGTTCATTTCATACTGAGATCCAGCACTCCTGTTGGACTCGGTATAATGTCTGATTCTGGTCCACAAATTATAATTTGCATTGTAGAGAACATCCTGTCCTGCTTTATAAGCATAGAGGTGTTCAAGGTCACAAAACCAAAGGGCTTGTTCTAGGCTTTCTAGATTATTCATCTTAGAGGTAGGTCTAGTTTCTCCACAGATTTTACATTGGACAAGGGTTCCACGTCCTTCTCCGTGGCTATAATAATATATACGTTGAGGGTCATCAAGAGGGAGTTCATAATAATAGTCAGAGACACATCCTCGGCAAACAAACTGATTGTTAAGAACTTGTAGGTCTTCTGGTCTATTTGGTTTCTTGCAGTGACAGCAGTGGTGAGTACGCCTTGTACTAAAGTTATACATTCGACGGGCTTCAATATCATCCGGATTACATCCACATTGGCAAATTCGGTTCTGTTCCTTAAGGGCTCCAAAAGAACAGTCAATGGCAATATGTCCAGTTGCTCTACAGGTATGACAAATATTTTCAGGGCAGTTTCGGTACAAATGGTCATTACCATTGCAGGTACGGCAAGAGGTCCGCTTTGGTACTTGTTGTGGGCAGTGGACAGCAATATGTCCATCCTGTCGACAGCGATTACAACGGTTGGTAGGGCAGTTGGCAAAGAGATGTTCAGGTGAGCCACAATTGCCACATACACGAGAGTTAGGAAGAGCACGCTTTCTATGTCTAGGCTGGTGGATAATCCATGGGTTGGTATCATCATCAGAGGTAGGGGTAATGTCTGGTTCATGGGTGGTGATAAAAGCATAAGCTTCTTGAGGGACTAAGTATTCCTGTTCATAAGTGTCTAATTCAGCAGGGTCGGTAACAGTAGGTTGTGAGGGTAATGGTTGGTTACTTTCATAGGAAGTAGGAACGGTATGTTTCTTGTTTTTCCACTTAAAAGAGTAGCATCCATTTTTCCAATTGTAACTGGCTTCAACTTTCTTTGACCAGTCATTTCCAAGCAATAATGAGTAAGAGGTGGCAGGGACTACTTCAACGGTAATAGGAATAATAGCACCATCTATTTCTATAGGTAAGTCTCGAATAATTTCCAAAGGACGAGAAGGGGTTCCAGTAGCAGGTATGATAAGGCTAAGAGAGGCTTGTTCTATTTTTAATCATAGATCTTGGACTAATTGGTATGCGATCATGCTGATAGAGGCTCCACTGTCAATAATAGCTTCTTGTGGTTTGTGATTGATTTTAATATTACATTTGACAGGTGTAGTATAAGCAGATGTCTGGATCAAATTAGCAGTTTTAGCTTCTTCGTACAAGTAAGAAGATAGTGCAGTATGAACAGAAGGGTTGTCTAGGAACGTTTCCCATTTTTGTGGACTAAGAGGTGAGTTGGTAGTGGTAGAGGTAGAAGGAGTTCCATCAAGATAGTTAACATTTCTGTAGTAGAGTGAGGGGTTCGGTTGCTAGGTCTCCAAGAAGAAGATCGGTCTCGACTTCTAGATCAGTAGTCATCTAGATCATTATGATTATTTCTATTTCTAAAGCGGCTTCGGTCTTTATTGTAATAATCTCAGTCTCTATTATCTTGACTTCTAGATCTGTTTCTATAATAGTCACGTCGATAGTTGTTATTATTGGACTGTCTGTTTCTTCCTCGTTCATTACTTTGATTCTTCTTTTTAAGATGACAATGTGCAATAAAGTGTCCAGTTCGACCACAATAATGGCAGGTAGGAGGTTGTTTAATCGGATTGGCTTGTTTAGGGGAATCAGCATAGTTTACCAAGAGGTTAGCAGGTGGTTGCTTCTGCGCGAGGTTAATACTAAGTTGAGCGATTTGTTCAGTTAGTTGTTTAATGGCTTGGTCTGTATCAGTATTAGGAAAAGCCATAAGTTTTCCAGTTTCCCATTTACGAGCAGTTTTCATAGCAACATCAAGATCAGCAGGTTCAGATGCTTGTACATTTATAGCAAACTCAGGAAGAAGGCCTTGGATAAAGAGTTGGATTACAAAGGCATCAGGGAAGTCATCGTCAGGGTCAACAAATCACTTAAGTTTTCTGAACAGGTTAATATAGTCATCAACTGAGTTGGCACCTTGTTTGACATCAAAAAGTTGCTTTTGCCACATAACTTTTTGTTTTGGGGTAACAAATCGGTCTAGAAACAGGTGTTTAAAACTAGTATCTTGGTTATCCTTATCACTAAAAACAGTGG